>CAUJRU010002322.1:0-82614 GCA_963277665.1 Viscum album
GCTAATTGTGATCGCATGTGACTTCCCTTTGTCCTTTTTCTTAACTGGTGTTGGTTTTAGGTTTAGATCCAAGGAATCCACAAAGATGATCACATGTCATATAGGGGTTCTATGTACAAGGTGCAAGACCCTTTTATCACAATATAAGGAACACAATAAATAGGGTATCATAATTTGTAAGGGAATCTACCGCTAAGGGATGCCATACCTGAGTTTCACAATATATAATGGACCCCATTCCTAATAATCACAACATTTATTTAAAACCATTCACATATGTCACAACATTTATGGTGCACCATGCATGAGGGATTTCATGTCTGAGTATTAAAATTCATAAGAGATTCCATTCTTGAGTATCCAATATATAAAGGATATCGTGCCCCATGGACACGATTCCCATGTATCAAAATTTATAAAAGGGAAATCTTTCCCAAATGATTCTATAAAAAATGCTTCAAAATATATATGGGACTCCTTGCATGAGTATCATAAGGTAATAAAAAAACGTCTAGGTGAACTATATAAAGGAATTTTTCACCATACATGCATAGGTATATCATAGTCCATGAAATTATCTAGGGATAAATGATTCTCCATGATCATTATTTTTAGACAATTTAATGTACTAATAAAAAATAGTGTCATGTTGGAAAACATTCTTTACTGCATTTCAATTCATTACACACGAAATATATCTGCCTATAAGCTTTCCATAAATAAATTAAATAATTTAAATATGGATGTTTTTTATTTTAAAAACAATATTCCCATGGGATGGTCCTTGAATCTCATCATTCAAATATTATTTTTTAGATACACCTTTTTATTTAATAAGACAAAACACATCTATTGTGGTTTATTTTAAAATGTTAAAGGTTGGTTATCATTATCATGTTTCATAATTCAATTTAGCCATCCCTTGCATGAGGGATTAATCATCACACCTCGAATTATAATAAATTTTTTGAAAGGAAATATAATTATAATCAGTTAAAGTATCAACCAAAATGGTTTATTAATATTTTATATGAAGCATAGATCACAACCACAAAAGAAAACTCACCCATTTAGTGGTTTGGGTTTAGGACGGAAACCAATAGTTCTATTAAGAGTACAATTTTTATTTAATCTATGTCATTAGTATCTAAATTATTAACTTCAATTTTTAAGGGTGACAGATAGAAATTACAGTTTGAAACACAAATATATTTTTCTAGAAAATACATAAAGTAAGGTAAAATACATGGACCACCTACCTTATACTAAGGACTCTACAATTGTCCAAAATCAAGCATCGATTATGTCTAGTATGAGGGAAATCAATGAAAAAGAAAAAATAAAAAAAATAGTATGAATTAGCTCGGATAAAGATAGTGTAGGAGATGGAATGATAATTGACGAAGGAAAGGAATAAGAATCACATGATAACCATGTTATATCCAACATAACCAAGGAAATCAGAGAAAATAATAAATATGTGGGATGGTAAAAACCATAATTTATAAACTATTAATGATTTGAAATATGTGTATACATGGTATGGCTAACTGAGTGATAATTGTGGATTGCTACTTCCAAAGTCGATCCAACTATGCAGGTTAATAATGCAATATTCCAAAATCTACATATCCAATGGATAACCTATAATGTTTTCTAATGATATCCCCATACAACCATTCACATCGTTTATAATGGTTACCCATCTTTGAATTACTGCTAACACATGATACCACAAATCACAGTTTAGAAGATTGCTGAAATTAGATGGTATGAAATACCTACATTGATTGGAAGCTTTCAGGAGGAGGGTGCTGTGGTGATAGGTGAGAGGATGGTTCCGCAATGGGAGAGGTCTTTGGGGAGGAGGGTTCCTATATGAGAGAGGTCATCAGGGAGGACAATGTTGCAGTGATAGAGTTCATCAGAGAGGAGGGTGCCGCAGTGAGGAGAGGTCGAGTAGGAGAGGTCAGGTAGGATAGCTTGGGAAGGTGATATCATCAGGGAGGAGTCTGTCGCGGTGTGGAGTGGTTGGGGAGGAGAATTCACCGGGGAGGACAAGTCGTCAAAATGGAGGGCGCCACGGTGAGGAGAATTCGTCAAGAGGAGGGTGTTGTGGTGAGGAGAATTCGTTAGGAGGAGGGTGCCGCGGTGTGAAGTGAGTAGCGAAGGGCAGGAAGATCCTAATACCAAATAATTTATGGACATGTTATAACCACGGTTGATTAATTAAACCATTGAAATTAGAAAGGTATAGCCACCGACCAATAAAACTGTGGCTATAGGTCCGTGGCTATAACTTTAATTTCTACTAGTGCTGCGTGATTGTTTAAAACCTAAATTTTATTAAAATAATTAGATTTTTTTAATTTATTTTAAGTCAAAATAGATATATAAAATCAATATAAGTTCAATTTAATTCATTGAAATCAATTTATAATAAAATTAGATGTATAAAATATTATTGAACTTTTCACCGTCTTTTACCTACCTTCTAGGAGCATTTATAAATTTGCATAAAACATAATTTTACCACTTCTGTGAGAAGAATTTCTAAAATCAAAGAGACACGGTTGATATCAGTAAGTAAAATGTGGTTAAGTAAGATGAAAGTTATTTTTTGGTGAATAGAAACTTTTGACATTTATTTACCACAATTAAAAGTAAATCGGGTAATTAAGGGTACAAATGATATCATAACTACTCTAACACATATCCCAATTCTATTGGATAAGTGTAATTTGACCAATAACAACCATTGAAATAAGATATGATCCTCTTTGGTCCACTTGTATTATATTAATGCATTTATAATTATTTTATTTAAAGAAGAGTTAGAAGTGTTAAATTCAATGTTTAATAACTAAACCATTTTTAATATAGGGTTCCACATAAGATAAATTCGACTATAAATATTCATCAGAAATATAAAAACATTTCCCACATAATTTTATTTTATTTATAATTTTTAGTCATTAAATAATTTAATTTATTTATGACACAATGATGATGTAGTAATTACCTTATTAATGAAATATTAAAATAATTGATACTATTAATATCCAAATAAAGGTAAATTGAATATTTTGATAAATTCCACTAATTATTTCGTTTTATATGACATGTTAGGGTTGATTAAATAAATTTTTTCGAAGTGATAAGGTTTTTATGACTTTCACAAAAACATAATACCAAATAGTGTCAAAATTGATATAAATTAATTTTTAAAACTAATACTATATTATTTGTTGACATAATTTTTTTAAAAATGTAAGGTTCACCAAAAAGGATTAAATAATATTTTATATGTCATTAATTAACCTATTGGGATTCTTTTGAATGTTTAGAGTTAGTTTATTAACCATATTGTGTAAGAATACAAGAAGACACGATAAAAGTTAAACTATTTAACTAAGAGTTAAATGTAAAAGAAAAGGTTATCATGGTATCCCAAACTTGTCTAAAACCTATTATTTGAAAGGATTTAGACCCATAACCTCCTTATTCTCTAAATAAATTCATTTTGAGCCATTATAAACTGAATATTATTTTATAATAAATTTATATTTTAATATTTTCCGTAAGTGACCCTCTCCCCTCTTATAAAAGGGCACATCCCCTTATCTCCAAATCACACCACCAAAGCCATTTGGCTGGGCCAAAACATGCCCAAATATACTCCCAACATCGATCACATCATCCAAATGTCCTTACTTTGATCAGAAATCCAACCTAAGGAGCCCTTTTGATCAACTCAAAAGGAAACACCCGGAGAAGAGGTAATAATTTCACCACCCTCTTTCAAGTTCATTTCTTCTTCCACTTCCACTTTCATTGTTGTTTCCATACCAAAAAAATAACTCTAGTACCTCCTACATACTTTGATGTTATTATAAATATGGTAAAACCATTTTTGTTATTCAATCCATCCTATTAATGACAAAATCACCATACGTGCGTACGTACGGCTTACCGTCTCCATGTTGTGGTGTAGTTTTAGTTTCAAACACACCATTTTTTTGATGGGTATAATAATTTGTATAAATGATGTAAATAATAAATATAACATGTTAATTATTGTTTATATGTTTTATTCCATCCAATTACATCTTATTTCACCATCAATACAATGATATTGTTGCTCGTGCGTACGTACGAATTATCGTCTCCACGACGAGATGGGATTCATTTCCACATTCACCATTCAATGATGATTATAAAAATATATATTATTAATAAGTATGTAATATATTACATAATAATTCTACTTAATAGATTTATATATTTATATATGTATGTATGTATATACTTACATATATCTTATTCACTCACTTCTATTCAATACGATATGAAAACTGAAAAAATGTTTATGCGTACATATGTTCTACCATTTCCATAAATGGTGTTTTCCATTTAATATATATATATATTATACATATTTATATTCTAAATATATATTATATATAAATCATGTGTTATATTCGGGAAATTTTTAAATCATTATCTAAATGATAAGATCAAGAATAACAAGTTAAAACACGTATGATAATGAAAGTGATTATTACCCGAAATGTTAATTAATCATTGAAATAATTATTAAATTGGTAGAATAAATTCATAAATGAATCATGTATGAAATAATAAATATGAATATGGTTATTTTATAATTTAATAATATTCAATGGTTATTATACAGGAGGTTAAACATACCCTCGACCAAAGGAAAGTGCAAGGTAAGGGTTATTTCCTCAATATCATTATTATCCGAGATTGTTTATGTGTAAGTATTTACTGGGACATATTTATCATCGATACCCTGATTTCAAAACAATGTTTTCAAGATGAATATTTTAAGGTTTTATGGGAGATCCTATTTAACTAGATGATCATTTTAAATGTTTTAATATTTATCTTTCCAAATCCTTTTAATTAATGTCCACATTTTCAAAATGATACTAAGGATTTATTTATATGGACATGAATGTTTTGAAATGATAATTATTTTCAAATATTTGAAGGGGAATGTGACACTTTGATTCAAAAATCTCTTTTAAATTAATTCCTTTATAAATTCGTGTCTTTTAAATTATTTCACAAAAAGGGATATTTCACTTAAAAAGTTTTACTGATCATTTTCAGCAATGTCAGCATCCTTTACTGGATATTATTCTTGATTGAGGTTGATTTATTATAATAAAATCTTTTATATTATATTGAATGATTTATGATATGTTTGACTGTAAATATTATATCTTTATACCATTCATGGTTTATGGGTAATGTATTGACATTTCATATGCTATTTGTTTTTGTTATGTTTCAAATTTTTCATATGAGGAATACAGGGGACGTAGTAAGTGACGGGTGGATATCTCTATAGCTCCTCAATGCATTTGTTGGTCTCATGAGACAAACAAGTGGCTTGGAATAAGGCCTTGACAAAAAATTTATTTTAGTCTTGGCACAAGGCGTTGACTATGTGGTAATGATTTCCCACATTAGGAATTCCCTCATTATGAAATTAGTTATTACATGTGATTATTTGACTAGTAGAATACCCATGTTCATATTTATACATTGATGTTTGATTTATTTTTTCCATATTATGATCTAGATTATGTTTAAAAAGGCTGTTATTTTTATTACACATAATGCCTTAAAATTTAATAGCTTCCGCTAAATTATATACCCTTACTAAGCATCAACGCTCACCCCCTTTCTTATGCTCTATTTTCCCAGGATTCGAAGAAGTGTGTAATGATTGATATGTAGGGTTTTGATAAAGGCAATAATGGAATTCTCAATGAACTATATATGCTCTATTTTATGTTTGAAATGGTAATGTAACGTTCATGTATGTAATCTATTTTCCAAGACTACTAAACTGATCGGTCCTTCAGGACATGATTCCTTGTAATCATGCAAATGTATTAAAATAATTCACCACCTCTGGGCTTCTGGGGTCGGGGTGTCACATCAGAGGATGGAGTGGAAATGGGCTTAGCGATGGTTGAGGTAGTGTATGCTCGAGACTTTCTCTTTTTTTATAATGTTTATTTTATATCTAATTATAAAAAATAACTAATTATTTCAAATTTTATAGAAAAATATGGAATAAGGAAGTCTAAAATAGTCATTATTAGATGATCATTCTTGGATAAATTAGTGTAGGAATCCAAAAAATTTTAATTTATTATATGGAACAAAGAAGTCGACAGAAGTCATTATTAGTCGAAAGGAGCACATGGAGAGTCTTCATCATCTCATGCATGATATGCGGTGCACCTGTGATCTTAGAGTGTGTTTATAAGGTCTACACATATGGATTAGGATCATATGTGTTAGTGACACTAGCAGTAGAAAGAATAGTTCCTCCGACAGTAGCAACAAAATCACCAGGAGATGCCAGATGAGATGCATCAATAGTGAATCAGAAGAAGCAAGAATAGATGGAGTACATGTGATATGTATTTTGCATTTTAGGGATGATGTTCACTCCACCACCTCGTCCAGCCCATCTAGACGACTGTCCCCCTCAATGATCCAGACATCATTTTCCCTCAGTGATGTATTTTTATTTTATAATAAAACATTTTAATTTTTTTAAATCATAATTGTTTAAAGTTTTACATAGTGTGTTTATTATATTGCCTCCAATATTTTAGTAGTTTTTTTTAATTTTTTTATTATATTTATTATTTATTAATAAATATTTTATTAATAATTTTTTTTTTCAAATACTCATATTTTTTTATATTACTAATTTTAATATTATTATTTAATTAGTATTAATAATATTATTATTATATTATTTAGTTATTTTATATTTGATTTTACAAATATTAATATTATTATTTCATTTATTTTAATTTTATATTATTATTATTAATTAATTAATAATTTTGTTTTACTAATATTTATATTATAATTTCATTTATATTAATATTATATCTGTATTAATATTTTTTATATATTTAACTATTTTCTATGGGGCTATCACAAAAGGGTTTATTTTTTTATATTTTTCATAGTAATTGTAATGAGTTCACCTGTCGCAATAATGTTTTTTTAAAACATCTCCAAACCTTTTTGAAACGGTGGCACTGCCCATTGAAAATAATAACTTTTTTCGATGGGAACCAGTAATAAATGAAACGTCGCAGAAAACAATTTTTCCACTACTGGACCATAGGAACATTGACCGCGTGGCTGCTCCACGCGGTTAGTAAACTAACCTCGATGGTAGGTTTGCAGGACTGGGTAGTCCTACACACAGTTTCTCTCAAGTGAGAATATCTCTTAAAGGGATCATCCAATTGGTGAGCCATCTATGGAGTAGAGACCCTAACCTTGAGACAATCATTCTAGCACATATTATGAATTTTTTGGACTAGTATTGGCTGAGAGCATTTACATAGTCCTTTGGTCAAGTGTTCAATATGATATTATGTCCACATTTCTAGATTATAATCCCATATAGAGGAAAAGTATCAGAGATAGTTTTCTATCCCACCTTGAGACTAGAGTGTGATCTTCTATAACCCCTAGTGCGGTCAATGGAATCGTGTATCCTCCTTGAGTAGGGCACTAATTCACCACATAGTGAGCTGCATCAATTGGGTTAGTGGTATCCCACACTTTATCTGGGTGTCTTACCCTACATAGCGGATTGGTCAATATTGGGTATGTGGTATCCCCCACTGTGTCTGGGCATGATTCATGGGGTCCCCCGATCATTTATTTGTGTGACCCACTCCTTGTGTAACAAAGTCTTCATTGACCAATACATCCTCGTTGGGTATATCCCAAATTATTTATACCTCATTGTGAGTGTATCCAAGGATATCATGGCTCTAGGAGTGAGTTCTCTTAGAATGAGTGTGGTTCGAGTAGAATCTTGTGGTTTGTAATTGGTATTGATAGCCTGATGGCGTGGTGTCACTCTTGAGTATATCTAGATATTCTTGTTATATTTTTTTCTGACTTATACCTATATAGAGATGACTGTACCTTCGTTTTTGGAATTTATTTTTGGTTTTAGACATCTTACTGAGTAATTTTATACTCAACCCTACACAGGCTTTGCCCACACATGTCATATCTTGTACAAATGATCTAAATTTTGATGGATCCTCTAGTAGACCCAGAATAAATGATTCTTTGTGGGACTGGGCAAACCGAGGTGTGTTATTGCATCTCCTAGATAGTTTTATCAAAATATTTTCTTTCAGATTACACATATATTACATACTCTTTGTGGTGGGCATGTATTTGGCCCTGTTTACCTTCCAATACTTCTATTTTCATACTCTGTTTTGAGATATTTGTGGTATGCATTCATTGTATATTTAGTGTTTTCACATTTCATAATTTTTTTTTGCTCGGAGATGTGTGTGTGCATACAGGTACATAAGAAATTCCTCCAATGTTAGTGATATGCCTACTCAGTGCTACTCACCAGCTCCTGGTCTAATGGAGGTGACCCTAGGGAATCACGACACGGGCCCCACTGGGATGGTTAGTGACAAAAAATTAATTTGTTAAAAATTAAATGTTATTAATATATTTCATAATAAAGTTATTCATTTTAATATATTCTAATTTCATAGCTTGTTTATAATGATCATGTTAAAATAATAATATTTTAATTATATATAATAGTTTTTTTAAAACCTAGTGTTTCATGCAATATAATCTACTAAAGAAATTAAATTTATTGAAAGTGAAATATTTCATAAAAATAATGTGGTATTAAATTCACCACCTAATAAAATTTTACCCTCAAAATATCATTTTACATACTAAGGTGAATACATGTGAGGGTATTTTCCCTTCATTGCTTCCTCTGGTTCCCATATAATCTTTTTGTATTTGGGGTTCCTCCAAAGTAATTTAACAAGGTGAGTGGTCTAGTTGTGTAGAAATTCATCTCTATGGTACCAGATCTTCATATTATTCTACTCAAAAGATGGATCATTTTCCTTCTATACCACAACTAAATTAAGTACATTCGTAAGATCTGGTATGTACTTCATATGTATGGATATGTGGAATACATCATGTACTTGATACATAGTTAGTGGAATTTATAGATGAAATTCTATATCCTTAATGAAATAAAGAATCTCAAATGAATTTATGTACATGGAATTTTTTCCCTTCTTACCAAAACTCAATACCCTTTTCCATAAAGATAAGTGGAGGAATACGATATCTCCAATATCAACCTCTATGTCCTATCAATGATTGTATACATAGAACTTCTATTCAATTTTGATAGATCAGGTATAATTCTAGATGTTCTTCACCATTTCTTCAATTTTCTCAAACATTTTAGGTCTTAAAAGATTATGTTATCCAATATCAACCTAGCATGATGTTTTTCTACATCTCTTTTTATAAAGGGATTTATATGGGTCCATTTTGATGATCGAGTGGAAGATTGTTTTGTAAGAGAAATAGAACATGTAAGATAATGATCACATACTCTTTTAAAGTCCATTTAGCAAGTTATCATCATGTATTTCAGTGTCTGAATGATTCACTCAGATAGAAAAATAGTTTAAGGTTGATAATCCATACTGATGTTCATCTCAGTGTTTAGATCTTGTTGGATACTTTTCCAAAACATAGAGGTAAATCTAAGATTATGATTTTATATAATATAAAATAGTACTCCATATATCTTCCCCACATTACTGATGTATATTCATGTAATTTTATTGAGTGAGATGTCATCTCAAATTTAAACAATGTGATATATCATTGTTAGATGACCCACAACAATCCATATAGAATTATGACCTAATATTATCTTCAAAAGTCCGGTGAAAATATCTGTGGTGATGTTTTCCCACTTCAATGTTGGTATAGTTAACAGTTTCACAATCCCTTGATAATTTTTCCTTTCATCCATCACATGCTAATATGCCAAGAACATATATGTATATTAAGAAATATTCTTCTTCATTTTTTTTCACCAATATTGTTATCATTGATCTTGAAACATTTTCTTACTCCCTAGCTAGATAGTGAAGGTCGAGAAATAAGAATCATTCAAAATATCCTTATAAATCTTTAGATTTGAGGGTACACAAAGTTGTGAACTAAATCATACTACTCCTTCCTCATCAAATTGGATCATTGAGGATTTCCCATTCTAAATTGATTCTAACTTCATCTCAATTTCAAAATCATTTTTTAAAGGACATTTATCTTGTCCATAATAAATGGTTGAAAAATTAATTGATAAAGGAATGATTACCTTCATTCCCTTAAGATTCCCATGGCCATATATTGTATGTATAAGAAAATTAGATCCCTTTAAATTCTCATCATTGATAATTATTATGGATCATTTCTACTAAGAGCATTAACCACATTATTTTGATTACCCAGATGGTAGTGTATTGAGTATTCAAAATCCTTGATGAGACCTGACCATGTTTGTTGGTGCATATTAAGCCCCTTATGTGTGATTATATATTTATGTCTCTTATGATCTATATATATCATAGAATTATCCCATTATAAATATTGCCTCATGATATTCAATGTGAATATTATAACTGTCAACTCCAGGTTATTCATGGGGTAGTTTACCTCATCAATATTCATCTTCCTTGAGGTGTGGGATATCACATTACCATTTTAATTAGTACCCTAAATAATACCTCCTTTTATACATCATTTTATACCATACATATTTCCCTATATGCGGGTAGTGTAAGTACTGGTGTTGTGGTAAACCTATTATTCACCTCTTTTATGGTGTATTCACATTCATTGGTGAAACACTCCTATCATAGGGTATTCCAAAATAATATTTACTTTCCAAATGCAGCACAAAGGCTAACTAGGGCTGTCTCAATTTAGGAACACTCATAGTTGTTCAATTAATTAATCTAATTCACTTAAACTACTTCTTTTCGATTTTTTTTAATTTATTCAATGAATTTATTGAAATTTTATAAGATAAATAAAATTATAAAAACTAAAATGTCACGTAATGATAGAATCTGATTAGGAAATAAAGAACATGGTAATTTGGGGTGGTTTACCTATAACATCATTATCCATCTTCATGATTAAATTTAGTTTGATAATTCAACTCTAAGATCACATTCATGAATAACTATAACATTATTTAATGGTTTGAAATATTAACATCCTCTAGAAACATTAATTCCATCACAAATTGTAATAAATGTTGATGGAAGACCACAATAAAGAGTGAGACATCTTCAAGGCCCTCGATCCATTGTAGGCCATTTCATCTAGATAATGGACTAACTCCATCATATAAATAGCTTGTAACCAGTATAAGGGAGGGAAAATATTTAAAAAAAATTATATAAATGAGTTTTAATTCAATGTCATGGTGGAATATATCCACACATGTTTACTTAATTCTTACTCATCACAAAAATAAATAAAACACATGAATTGAAGATCATAATGAATAAATACATCACAAAACCCCCTCAGGGAAAGACATGGATTCACCCCTCATTTTCTTGGTCAGAGGTTTCTCTGGAAATATGAAAGAAGAAAATAAGTGAAAATAAATAAAAACTATTATTGATTAGAAAATAATGAGAAGATAATAACACACATGAAATCATAAAATAAAAATCAAATAATAAGAATAGGAATAAAATTAAGAGAAAAAACATGATTAAGAATAATAATGGTGTTTGGAAGAAGAAAAAAAATAAAACCATACATTAAATATATTAAATTGAAATGAAAAAAATTTAAATTTAAATTTAAAAAAAATAAAAATAAAAATAATAACATTGAAAATAATAGAATAAAAGACATGGGTGTACTGACTTCCCCACCATATTCATTCCTCCAAAAGTTAGATAATGTTTAGTTAACTATATCTATGAATTTTCTTAAGAATATTTATTATAAGAAGCTCTAAATTTAATTTTCTATAGTGACTCAAAATCTTAATGTCTTTCATAACTTACAAAAATTATGACATAATTAACGAGTCACCCTTTTTTGGATGATGATTCTTTAAATCATCCTCCATATTGTAGTGCTCAATAGAAACATTAGTGAAAGTATATCTATACAAAAATTGATGGTCAAACTTGGAATTGATTCCTATTTCAAATCAATTTGGAAAAACCAAATTTCGAGGTTTTTAATTTAGAGTTATTTCTCTTCTAATACTATAAGATCCACTATGTCAGTCAGAAATATTTTGAAACATGGTGTATTTTTTGGGGTTGTAGATGTTCGCATGAGATCTGGGTCCAGAAGAAGAAGATGATACCGATGAAGAATGTAATATTATTGAAATTCAATAACTTAATTTATATATACATTGTAAAATTATGTTTAAAATACCAAATAAAAAATAATTTATTAAAGTTATATAATGAATGAATTTTTAAATTTTAGCCCATAAGAGGAAAAAATCCTAAAATGATGGAAATTATCTCAAATTATTTTATCAAAAAGTATTAACTCATTAAAATACATATGAAAAATCAATAAAATATTATATCTATCAATTCCACCACAAATAAAGCATGCTTTATTTCAAGTATAAAATCTCAGCATGCAATTAATAGAGAACCAATGTTTTTTATATTAAAATATGAATGAAATAAAATAAAAAAAAAACTCAATTTTAAATTAAATCATGAAGAATAAAAATTAAATGTAAATTTAATTTATAACTTATAAAAGAAACAATAAATTAAATCCATTTAATTTTCCACTTTGAAAAATGATGGAACTTATAATTTTATTTATTTATAATTCTTAATTCATTATTTTTAATCATCATAAATCATGATCTACCACACATTTTGAAAATTCTCAGACATCTATCAGGATACTAATTCGTGTAGATTTATGTTCTTATTATGTGAACATTTTTCTAAAACATAACTTTGTAAAGGAAATAATTTCCCCATAATGTAATAAAAAATTCACATAAAATCCTGAAGGATTTAAAAAACAATTCAAATGAATTTGAGTCTTAAACATCCCCAAAACAAATCCATGTAAAAGTCATGATTCAATAAACAGTAATGAATGATTTGTCAACCACCTTTATTTTTTTAATTTTATACTTTTTTTGAAAGAAAATTTTCATTTAATTTATTTTTTGAATTTTATTCATGGAATAAACCTAACATCCACCTTTTTAAAACATATTTTCAAAAACATCAGTCCAGTACTGGTGTCTTTTGATTCTTCTATGTCGCAATTTTTTTATTTTTTATGTTCTTTTTTTATTCAAGAGGTTGAAACCAATAAAATGTTAAATTTATGAGTCAATAAAATTTCATAACACCCACAAGTATCACTTCAATTTTTTTCCTTAACTTGTAAATCTCCCCTTTCTCTATGACTACCTTAACCCCCCACACTTCATCATTAATATATCACAAAATTTCTAATAGGATCATATGATTGGATAAAATTTTCATGAAACATGGATCAATCCAAACAAGGTATTTCATGGTATCTTTGGGTTAAAAAAAATTCTTGTAATTGTGTTATTTAAGGATAAGGGATTTTCCCAAGTTGTATCAATCATTTTAAATGCATTTTTTCTCACTCATAGCAGTGAAATGATCAAATTCATGGTCTAGAATGTGGCATGTCCCAATATCACTCAAGAAATATTCTCTAGAATAAAATAGAAAATACCCAGTATATAAATCCTCTTTGGAATGGAAAATTTGATTTTAAACAATCACTCAAGTAATCAATAATAATAATAAATTAATTCACATGAATTTTATGAATTCAAATAATGAAAAATGTTATGGAAATTTCATTTACATGTATCATCTAATTATCTTAAATAATGAGTCCACATTTTAATATCCATGTATCACTTAATCATACAATTATCAATTTTATTCATTAAATCTAATTAACATTTAAATATAAAACATGGAATCATTGGATTCATATGATACCAATTCCTTATAGATAATTCAATTATAGCATAATTCTATAATGTGAGATCAATTTCTAGTTTAAGCTCAAATTAGATTTTTTGAGAAAAATGTAGATAGTTAAAATGTTAAACATTAAAAGTGAACTTCCTTTCCCATGAAGCTTTGTCGTCTTCCCTCCTTGACTGTTGTGGAATACTATATGCCATTATGATCTTATAAAATTAAAATACTCAATTAATCATAGGGATTACATTGATTATTATTTAAAATATAATAAGTAGTGCGTTATATGGTTTACTAATTACTAATATGGAAATTTAAAATAAATACCTAGAATGATTTTAAGGATAAGAATTTGTATAATCCACCAATTGGGATCTGAATTATTATAGCCACTAGAGGGATGTACCAGTTTTTATCTATATTCTGATGGTCGTTAAATATTATTAGACTTCAACCACCAAATGTGGGTTTTACCAGCTTGTGGTTCTTTATTCTTGGTGAGGAATGATCCATGGATAGTGTATCCCAAATCCTCTCCCTTTACAATTACGTATAAATTTCATAGAAGGGTTATGATAAAGTGTGGATAATCCAAAATTTTTGCAAATTTTTCAACATTCTCTTGATCTTCCAGTGCTAGATAAACATGGTATTCATGAATTGAATGATCAAAAGGTGAGAAAAAATGTATTTTTAGTAGAAACAAAATTAAATTTGAATAATTAGAAATATTATCCCTTTTATAATGGGAAGTTTATTTCAATAGTTTCTTAGGGTCAATTATATTGACTTTTAATGGGATTACTCAAATGTATTTTCATCAATTTTAGAAATCTCCATATGATTCTTAATAAGTGCATGTGTTGTTTCCTTATCTTCCACAAAGTAAAGAAAAAGATTTTTATGATATGAAAATTTAATTAATTTAGAATAAATACTAAATATAGATTAAAAATATAAATTATTGTAATGTTTTAGAAAATACCAATTCTCTGTCAAGGTTTAGTTTCAATCCATTCTTTGGTGGTTACGGCCTCTTGGAGTTTGGTGGTAATGGATGGAGGCAGGTAGTGGGTCTACTATAAAATTTCATGAAATTCTACAACATGTGTAGTTTATTCATATTTCATGGATAGAGTGACATCGAATGGTATTAGATCTTCTGATTTTTAGGGATAAATGTTATTAAATTGTACCTCATACTAATTCTAGAAGTTATCCTGATCTTGTTGATCTACCATATTTTACATGGTAGGAAAGCATCCCACATAATTAATCCACCCTTTCTCATCGCATTTCTCCTCAATATATTCCTGAAAATTGTTGGGCTGTAGGAATTCCTTGAATAGGTCTTTCATATCTATGGTTTCTTTAGTGATATTAGGAAATTAAAGTGGAACTTCTATTCTGGCCACAAATATTTTTAATTAAATTCAGATTTCATGGTCCATGCTCATCAAATCATGAGGTGACATCCACGTATCTAAGAAAAAATTATTTTTCATGATAATTATAATAATATTATTAGAAATTATCTCTATGGTCTCCTCAAAATAATATGTTTCATGTTCCTACATATATGAGTGGTTTTTACAAGAATTAAAAAAATTATGTATGAAAACATCAGGGAAAATAATTTTTTATAGTTTTTTTACAAAAAAAATTCAGAATCATCTACTATAAAAATAGAAAGTGAAAATGAACTAATGAGTTTATCCTTGATAATTGTACTAGTTATGAGACATTCACATCGTATGGTAAGGAATAAACAAATTTAATTTACCAATGTAGCATAGAGTTTGACCATGGTCATCTCGCTTGAGGAGATTTCTCAGTCATTCACTTACTTAATCAAATTCAATAAAACTACTCCTTTTTGTGGTTTTTATTTATCATATGAAAAAACTGAAATTTTAGAAGATAAATTAAAATAAAAACAAAAAACTAGCATGAAGTGAAAATATGTGGTTAGAAAGGAGAGAACTTAGCCTTTTGGGGTTGGTATGTATGTTCCATCATTCTCTTTATTTATGTTCAAATTTAGTTTAGTAATTAAATTTTGAGATCCCATTCATGAATTAAATTTATTTTATTTATTAGTTTATATTCATTAATTCCATTGACCATATTAATTTTAACTTATTTTGTAATAGTGGTTGATGGAAAACCATAACGGAGAGTGTGAAGTCTTCAAGGACCTAGCTCCAACATATACCATTTCATATACAGAATGGATCATCAATATCATCTTAATTTCTTATATATAGTATAAGGGAAGAAATTTTTTAAACAAAATAATATAAATGGGTATAGGTTCAATGTTGGGATGGAAAGTGTCCACTCCCTTGCCATCATTCTTACTCATCACAAACATAAGTAAATCATAATAATTAAAGAACAAAATGAATGGAATCACCACATACCTCCCCTGGGATAAGGCTCAGGTTATCACCTAATTTTGTTTAGTTTAATGTGTCAATATAGAAATATATAAAAATTTATTAACATAAAATAAATAAAAATAATGTGTACGAGAAGAAACGATAAAGAAAAACACACACATGAAATCCAAAAAAATAATAGAAGAATAATAATAATAAATGATGAAAAGAAGTATAATAAGATGAAAAAGAATAAGAATGGTTTGTTGAAGAAGATACAAAAAATAATAAATGAATCCTATTCTATATAAAATAAACTAAGTTAAAATTAAATTAAATTTAAAAAAACAATAAATTTAAAAAAAATAATATAAGAAAAGATGAGGGAAAAACATCTTCCCTCTAGAACATAACTTCCAAATGTTGGATCCTATTATACCTACCATATATCTGAATATCATCGATGTTTCTTTTTATAATATTATCAAAATTGAATTTTCTATTGTCCCTAAATATACCAATGTATTAGGAAATGCATAAACTATTTTATGACATGATTTATGAGTTACAATATTTCTGGCTAAGGGTTCCCTAATACTACCTCCACTTTGGAGCATTCAATGGCATCATTAATGGGAGAATATCTCCATAAAATTCATTTTCCAAACAAAGAATTAAGTTTTACTTCAAATAAATTTTTAATACTCAGAATTGGATGTCTTTATCCCATGTTATTACTCATTAGATGAGGTGGGGTCTACTTGGTCATCTATAAATATTTGTAAACATGATTTATTATTAAGGGCATATTAAATTTTGAATAAATCTAGGTAAAAAAAAATTTTGAGGCCCAAAAATAAAATATTCCTAAAAAAGGAATTACTATAATTGGATAAACATTTTTAATATTATTCTAGAAATACAAAAGAGTAATAATATTTTCTAATTCCAGAATTAATTAATTTTTCCATTTTTGCCCAAAACACACCAAAAATCAAAAAATTGAAGCAAATTAGCTCAAAATTTTTAATTATAAGGTATTAAAACAATAAAATAAATATAAAAAATGATGAAAATATTATCTCTATAAAACTGTCCAGAACAAAATTACTCCCTTTTAATTTATCTAATTAGTGGGTTTTATAGTCATGAAAAATTCTCCATAGATCATTTCTAATGCCTAGATATTCCATGGAAACTATTGATATCCATTACATATTGTGAAACGGGGCACTCCACTATTTAATTTTTCTTATATAGGTATAAAAATATTCCATTTTTTGTGATAAAATTCACTCAAAATGATACTTCCTCTGTCTGGAACTCACATTTACTATAAAATGCTTATATTTTCTTCGGTAAAAAAGTCATTAGAGTAGAATTAAAATTCTCTAGACACTTCTACTAAGTTTCCATAAAATAAAAACTCTTAAAAATAAATATGTTTAGTTCCATGTTTTAGATAGCTTGACTTTCCCTTGATCCCATCCGTGACCCTATTCCATATTAAGTCCTGTGAAAAACATTTCAAAAAAACTTGGGGTGAGCATAAAAAGCTCAGTAAGGGATACACAAAGAATAAAAACTGTTAGATTTTCAAAACAATAAGTAAACCATGTGTACTTTATCAAAGTAATAATTTTCACCTTTATGAAGTAGTAAAAAACTCTTCAATGAATAAAAGATCATTACTTACCCTTTTGTAACCAAATGATTACCACAAAACCCATATAAAGAACAAATAACATACAAAGGTAACTTTGGACATAAACATACTTAAATGGAATAACCATACGGTTGACTTCCACACATACTTAATGGAATATCCATAGGGCCGACTTCCATACCCAATGCATTGGAGGTTATAACATAACCACCCGTCCTGGTATTCACGGCACCACCCATCATATGTTTTATCACATAACCACCCGTAAAATGTCTAAGTACCATCATTACACATAAAATATTGAAAATATAAACATTTCAATAACAACATTTCATTTGCAATCACAATAAGTAATTCCAAGATATTGAATTAATCAATCCATTTTCAAAAACCATTGAAAAGAAATTTTTGAATCAAAGTGTCCCATATCACTTTGAAGCTTTTAATGGAATTATAATTTTAAAACATTAATGTCCATATAAATAAATACTAAAAACCATTTTGAAAACATGGACATTAAAGATAAAGATTTAGAATAATAAATCTTTAAAACATTTAAAACGATATTTTTGTTAAAGAGTTTTTAACAAAATGGGAGACTCTTGAATACAAATAATTGTGGAATAAAATTTAATCTGAAATTTATACTATCATGAGAATAAAGGGATTCATGATATAATATGTCAAAGGATAGTATACACACCATATAAGAGTGAATTGGTGCATAACAACAATGAAGTCTCAATGGAAATGTAAATTGAGATGAAATCCATTATAAAGATGGTATCCTTAAATTAAGGATAAATATATCACATAATTATGTGTGAGAAATATAAATACACCCAATATAAGTGGATATTAAGTGTTAAACAATCAGTGGTCATTCACACATAATCTTGGAAAAACAAAACCAATGACATAGATATTTAACTCAGTGAAATGAGATTGAGTTATGATTTCCCATACAAGTTCGTAAGAATTTATCAATGAGATGATTATGTGTAGAAATAATATATACACAAAAATGTTTGTGGAAATTACAACATAGTGATTCCACACATAATCTTGGAATAATAAAATCCAGAAGAAGCGGTTTAACCCAAAGAATTGAAAATGGGTGAAGAAGTTCCCTTATAGATATTCGATAGCCTAACAGCGTCACTTTAAAATTCAGAAAATGAGTTGATGAGAGAGAAAATGGTATCTCATCACTTGGAAATAAAATTTAAATAAATAAGGATATATAAGAACATATCCCAACATAATTGTACATGAATTAAAAGACATAACAAAAGAAGTCTTTTAAAAAGAGGAGGGTGAAATGTCCCCTTACCGAGTTAGGTAACTTTTGAAACGTACACCCCATAGAAGAAGGGTCATACAATGAAGATGTAAATACACATAAATGAAATTATACTAAAAAAATTGTATAATAATGGGCAGTATATACACCACTCAAAGTAAATAGTGGAAATCGTAGCATAAATGTCACTGGAATAAAAGTGAGATGAAAAATCCCTTATGGAAACTAGGCAGCCTAACGACGCCACATAAAACTTCCAAAAATGGATTTATGAGATCAAATAGGGTATCTCATCATATGAACATAAAAATTACAGTAAGAGGAATATAAAAGAACATCCCCAAACATAATAAAGTTGAGCTTAAAGGAAATTACATAAAAGAGAGTGCTTAAACAGAAAGAGATAGGTAGGATCCCTTACCTCGTGTCTGACATGACTCGATCGTTCTTTAATCTCCTGAATAATAAAATTTGGTCAATTTATAATTTCTTAAGGACCTCTTTTAAAGATTATTATTCAGTTCATATCACATATTATAATGTTATAATAATTGGTTAGTAAAGTGAGTTCATATCAGACATTTTTGTCGATGTTCGGTACATGAGTAAAAATTGAACTTATTGGAAAAGAATTTTCCATGTAGTTATAAGTACATTGTCTCCAGAATAGTATTAATGTTTTAAATATCATATATATACAGTATATAATCATTTTATAATATACCATAACATTTGTATATAAAAAATTAAAAGCACCGTTCATGGAGACAGTAGGCCGTACGTACGCATGAACGGTACTTTCATTTTTTGTCATCTTAATGGAATTACAATTAAAAGAGAGAGAGATATATATATATTATAATTCCAGAATGATATCCATCATTTAGATGTAATATATGACATATATGTCCATTATATATATGTACTTATAATAGTACATAACATTTGGAGATAAGAAATGAAATGTACCGTTCATGGAGACGGTAAGTCGTACGTACGCATGAACGCTACTTTTATTTATTTGTCGTATTAATTAAAAATAATTGAGAGATAAATATATTATAATTACAGTATAATATATATGTTATATAGGTCACATATGTTCATTAATTTCATTCTTTATACATTCCATTTATTTCATGAACGAGTCACATCACTTGAGGGGGCGGTACTCCACACTTCCTCGTATGAAATTATCGCATTTGCACAACATGAAAAGCATAAAGTCATGTTTTAAATATAAAATTCAGAAGCATATAGAAAAAATAAATACCATATATATAATATATAAAATATAGTGACATCATAATGGCCACCATGAAAGGTGTTAAGAGAAGATTAAACAATCATCGTTTCATGAGGCAGAAATTCGCCATCCACAGAAACACTATGTTCTTTAACCATTAGACGAAGGTGTGTGTAAGTTTAGCTCTAATAATTCACATAAAAACATCCTAGTATATTGGAGATACTGTTGTTGTTACAAAAAAAATAATAAAAAGAGTTTAGAGGGTTAGAGAAGCAAAATAAAACAAAAAACACAAGGGAAGACATTACCATTAAATCGGGTAACTCTTTTTTATTTGAGCTCAAAGGCTTCCGTGGAAAGGATTCTTCCCAAAGTGAGTGTTAAATTATGAAGATAGGGATTTGGAGAGATTAAATAGGTGGGTTTTGGATGATCCAAAGGCTTGAGAGGTGTGTGTAAGTTGGTAGAGGTGGGGGCCTTTTATAAGAGGAAAGGAGGGGTACTCTTGGAAAGTCAAAAAATGTTACATTATTTTCAAATGAGTTTCGGATTTTAAAGGTCCCAAATTAATATATTTCGAGGATAAGGTGATAAGGGTTAGAAATCCACCCATCCAATAAGTTTTTGACATTTTTAGTTCTTCGATTTTACATTATCTTTTCATTTTATTTAAATCGTTAAATAATGAGGTAATTGCTGCATCATCATGATGTCATAAATAAGTCAATTTATATAATGTATAAAAATTATAAAAAAATAATATGATGTAGGAAATTATTTTATCTTCCAAATTACTATTTATAGTAAAAAATCAGACTTGTATAACCCCATGTAAATATTGTTTTAGTAAAAAAACTCATGTTTGTGACATTTTTAATTTAACTTTAAATAAAAAGTTATTTATGTAATTTTCCTACCAAAGTTGCTCCATGGGGTCCCCAAGTTGATCCATGGATTTTCTAGGTCGGAAATGACACATTCAATAAGTGTAGGACATGTTTCTAGGTCATTTCATATTATTAAAACATTATTTTTATCTTAAATTACACTAATTACCTCTAATAGCGATTAAAAACATAAAAGTTAGTATTCACCAAAAAATTATTTTAATCCAATTGAACAAAATTTTAAATCCTAATGACAACCATGTATGTAGGGTTTTTGAAATTAAAATCAAAGAAGTGGTAAAGTTTCATTTAAACGAAAAATCAGTTTTTAAACTACCACTTAGTGGTTTCACTATTCATCAAAAATTGAAGTTTTTCAGAAAAATACCAAAAATTAACCCTAAGCTATATTTGATATTCCAAATTCAAAAATGATGTATATTTTAAAAAATTCACAACATATAAGTTACATTAATTAATTTAAGAATTGTTTCCCGCCATCAGAGCAAATAGCGTGTTTTTATGAAACAATAAGTATCAAAAGATTGACACTAGTTTAAGTCCAATTTCAAGATGAAATTAAATCCAATGACCACAATTGGATTAAATGGTTAAAATATATTCTAATTTCACTTTAAAACCAATTCAAAAGATAATCTAATGATATAAATAAATTATATTAAAAAGTGGTTTTGAATTAAAATACAACATTTTCACTATTCATTAAAAAAAGAACTTTATCGGAAAAATAACAAAAATTTACACAAAGTAAATTTTGATGTCCCAATTCTAAAGTGGAGTTTTACTTTTTCAAATATAACACATAAAATTTTCAAAAAGTGGATTTAAAAGAGGTTCGTCATCAAAAGACTGTTAATCGACCTTTTAAAGAATATTAGAGTGTTTACGCATAAAATTGGATTCATTTTCATTTTACTCCTCTAAAATTTATTGGATGAAAGTAAAAATATTTGACAAAAATATATAATCATTTTGTAGTTAGTTCCGTTCTTTCCCACCATTACAATGGCTAGGCGTTAACTACCATTTAATATAATAATATTTTATTATTAGAGTGCAACGTAAGATTTCAAAGGAACTCGTTGTCACGTATTGGGTACGCCATCCAACATAGCGTTCCATTTAAAGTAATATTAATATTTTATTCACAAATATGGATAAATATAAAAATGTCATATTCTTTATTTACCTGGGGTGTTATATCCTTCCCCCCTTTTGGGAATTGCGTCCTCGCAATTTCAAAATTGGGCTTGAAACTCCATTGAATGTCCCACATCGGAAAAGGAGTAAATTAAACTATCACTTTAATAGAATGAAAGGGAAGTACAAAGATCACCCAAGTTAACCCATACTAGGATTCCATGTATGAAAATATGGATATGGTGGAAAAAACAAAGGGTCATGTTCTGATGGAGAGTGATAATAAACATGTCTAGGAGAAAGTGAACCATAAGAAAATCACAAACTTGTGATGGGTTAAATGGTATTAGATTCCCCAGTAGGAAAAGTTAACAGACAACATTTTTTTTAAGTTACTCTTCATTGAGGAATTTATTTTTGAGCTTAACTAAAACATAAGGAAACATACTTACTTGTCATGTTGACTTTCATCTTTTACGAGATTTCTTACATGAAATCATAGTTTCTCCAAAATATGAGTATTTAGGATGACTTGTTTACATTAAGAGAGATATAATCAACTTCTAGGGAATCACCTAATCCAAAAAAGAGAACTATATACATCCCATGTCTTTAGAACCTAACCAAAACTAAATCCAAAAGGTTAGTATGAGATCAGATAATACCCAAAAAGCATAATCCTTTATAAAAAATCTATTCTTAATCTCCAAAATTTGTCAAACAATACCCAAAGTTCAACAAATACCATTCAATAAAAAATTTCTCCATAAAATTATTCAAAGTAAACCAAACTAAGATTGAAACCCAAATATTTGAAGGATTTAATCACATAGTCTTCCAAGGTAAAAATTAACATTTATCTCCAAATAAAATTAGTTTCTCTTAAAGTCTCATATTGAAAACTAATTAACCTAATCACATATCTTCCATGATAGGTTAATCATTTCCATAGATAACCCAAAATAAACTTACTCTTGATTCCTAAAATCATCTAACTAAAAATAATTAGTCAAACTAACCAGGGACTTCACGTAGTCCAGTGGTAGGCGATAAATACCAGTCGCACTTTGGTTGTGGGTTCGATTCCCACAGCTTTGTCTGACGCGACGGGTTGTCACACGGTCTACGTGTTATCCTTTTTACAAAACTACATAATTCTTAAAACATTCCCCAAAACGAGATAAAATCTTCAAAAATGATCATAACATATTTTAACCTCAAGTTTATCTCATGCCTTTCATTTTCCATAATATCATAGAGTAACCCATAATTACCTAAAAAGTAAGGATCATATAAACCCTAATGGTTACCTTTATAATTATTACCTGAACTTCCACATCGAGTTGGTCATCTTGTACATGATGCATTAGAGAACTCAACAAGGTTCAAGTGGTTGATCATGAATCCTTGATAGTTGGTTTAGCACAACCACGAGATTACCCATTGAATCCCCCATTTCATCCAGTCTCTTAATCAGAGAACCACCACAGTTTCCATCAAACCCATTGTCACTTTGGTGCCAGCTTGATCCATCCATTTACTAAAAACAGAAATTTCAGTGTGCATATATCAACAAAATCATCATGTACTAATGAGGAAGATAAACACTAATATATACTTACTCATTCACTTTATCTAAAATTAAGAATCTTTATGAAATCCTAACGATTATGGTAATGTCACTTATGCTTAGAGAATACCCTAACTTCTAAAGTTATCTAAACCGACCTCTGATACCAACTATAAGGCCTAGCCTTAAACCATACATAATATTGAATTAAATGAATAATTCACATTGAGGATCTTTTCACGGTTTAGAGTTTTAATGAATTAGGACATAACTATTACATCTCAAAAGATTACAAAGTAGACACTTCTACTAAGTTTCCGTAAAATAAAAACTCTTAAAAAGAAACGTGTTTAGTTCCATGTTTTAGATAGCATGAATTTCCCTTGATTCCATCCTTGACCCTATTCCACATTAAGTCCTGTGAAAAACATTTCAAAAAAACTTGGGGTGAGCATAAAAAGCTCAATAAGGGATACACAAAGAATGAAAACTGTTAGTTTTTCAAAACAACAAGTAAACCATGTATAATTTATCAAAGTAATAATTTTCACCTTTATGAAGTAGTAAAAAATTCTTCAATGAATAAAAGATCATTACTTACCCTTTTGCAACCAAACGATTACCATAAAAACCATATAAAGAACACATAACATATAAAGGAAACTTGGGACATAAAAATACTTAAATTGAATAACCATACGGTTGACTTCCACACATACTTAATGGAATAGTACAACCGACTTCCATACCCAATGCATTAGAGGTTATAACGTAACCACCCGTCCTGGTATTCACAGCACCACCCGTCATATGGTTTATCATGTAACCACCCGTAAAATGTCCACGTACCATCATTACACATAAAATATTGAAAATATAAACATTTCAATGACAACATTTCAGTTGCAATCACAATATGTAATTTCAAGATATTGAATTAATCAATCCATTTTCAAAAATCATTTAAAAGAGATTTTTGAATCAAAGTGTCCCATACCACTTTGAAACTTTTAGTGGAATTATAATTTTAAAACATTAATGTCCATAGAAATAAATACTGAAAACCATTTTGAAAACGTGGACATTAAAGATAAAGATTTAGAATAATAAATCTTTAAAACATTTAAAACGATATTTTTGTTAAGAGTTTTTAACAAAATGAGAGACTCTTGAATACAAATAATTGCGGAATAACATTTAATCCAAACTTTATAATATCATGAGAATATAGGGATTCATGATATAATATGTCAAAGGACAGTATATAAACTATATAAGAGTGAATTGGTGCATAACAACAATGAAGTCTCAATGGAAATGTAAATTGAGATGAAATCCATTATAAAGATGGTATCCTTAAATTAAGGATAAATCTATCACATAATTATGTGTGAGAAATATAAATACACCCAATATAAGTGGATATTAAATGTGAAACAATCAGAGGTCATTCACACATAATCTAGGAAAAACAAAACCAGTGACATAGATATTAAACTCAGCGAAATGAGATTGAGTTATGATTTCCCACACAAGTTCGTAAGAATTTATCAATGAGACAATTATGTGTAGAAATAATATATACAAAAATTGTTTTGTGGAAATTACATCATAGAGATACCACACATAATCTTGGAATAATAAAATCAAGAAGTAGAGGTTTAACCCAAAGAATTGAAAGTGGGTGAAGAAGTTCGCTTATAGAAATCCAATAGCCTAACAACGTCACTTTAAAATTCCGAAAATGAGTTGATGAGAGAGAAAATGGTATCTCATCACTTGGACATAAAATTTACATAAATAAGGATATATAAGAACATATCCCAACATAATAGTACATCAATTAAAAGACATAACAAAAGAAGTCTTTTAAAAAGAGGATGGTGAAAGGTCCCCTTACCGAGTTGGGTAACTTTCGAAACGTACACCCCCTGGAAGAAGGGTCATACAATGAAGACGTAAATACCCATAAATGAAATTATAATAAACAAAGTTTATAATAATGGGTAGTACATACACCACTAAAATTAAATAGTGGCAAACGTAGCATAAATGTCACGGGAATAAAAGTGAGATGAAAAATCCCTTACAGAAACTCACCAGCCTAACGATGCCACATAAAACTTCCAAAAATGGAATTATGAGATCAAATAGGGTCTCTCATAATATAAACATAAAAATTACAGTAAGAGGAATATAAAATAACATCCCCAAACATAAGAAATATTATCTTAAAGTAAATTACATAAAAGAGAGTGCTTAAAAAGAAAGAGAGATGTAGGATCCCTTACCTCGTGTCCGACATGACTCGATAGTTCTTTAATATCCTGAATAATAAAATTTTTTCAATTTATAATTGATTAAGGACCTCATTTAATTATTATTATTCAGTTCATATCACATATTATAATTTTATAATAATTGGTTAGTAAAGTGAGTTCATATCAGACATTTTTGTCGATGTTCGGTACATGAGTAAAAATTGAACTTGTTGGAAAACAATTTTCCATGTAGTTATAGGTACATCATCTCCAGAATAGTATTAATGTTTTAAATATCATATATATCCATTATATATTCATTTTGTACTATTCCATAACATTTGGAGATAAAAAATTAAAATCACTGTTCATGGAGACGGTAGGCCGTACGTACGCATGAACGCTACTTTCATTTTTTTGTCATATTAATGGAATTAAAGTTAAAAGATATATATATATATTATAATTAGAGAATGATATACATAATTTATATGTAATATATTACATATATATCCATTATATATATGTAGTTATAATAGTACATAACATTTGGAGATAAGAAATGAAATGTACCGTTCATGGAGACAGTAAGCCGTACGTACGCATGAACGCTACTTTTATTTATTTTTCATATTAATTAAAAATAATTGAGAGATATATATATTATAATTAAAGTATAATATATATTTTATATAGGTCACATATGTTCATTAATTTCATTCTTTATACATTCCATGTATTGCATGAACGAGTCAAATCACTTGAGGGGGCAGTAGTCCACACTTCCCCGTATGAAAATATCGCATTTGCACAACATGAAAAGCATAAATTCATGTTTTAAATATAAAATTCAGAAGCATATAGAAAACATAAATACCATATATATCATATATAAAATATAGTGACATCATAATGGCCACCATGAAAGGTGTAAAGAGAAGATTGAACAATCATCGTTTTGTGAGGCAGAAATTCGCCATCCACAGAAACAATATGTTATTTAACCATTAGACGAAGGTTTGTGTAAGTTTATCTCAAATAATTCACATAAAAACATCCTAGTATATTGGAGATACTGGTTTTGTTACAAAAAAAAAGAATAAAAACAGTTTAGAGGGTTGGAGAATCAAAATAAAACAAAAGAACACAAGGGAAGACATTACCTTTAAATTGGGTAACTCTTTTTGATTTGAGCTCAAAGGCTTCCTTGGAAAGGATTATGCCCAAAGTGAGGCTTCAATGATTAAGAGAGGTATGTGGAGAGATGAAATGGGAAGGGTTTGGCTGAGACAAAGGTTTGAGAGGTGTGTGTAAGGCGGTAGAGGTGGGGGCCTTTTATAATAGGAGAGGAGGGACACTCTTGGAATGTCAAAACAAGTTACATTATTTTCAAATGAGTTTCGGATTTTAAAGGTCCCACATTGATATATTTCGAGGATAAGGTGATAAGGGTTTGAAATCCACCCATACAATAGTTTTTTGACATGTTTAGGTCTTAGATTTTACATTATCTTTTCATTTTATTTAAATCGTTAAATAATGAGGTAATCGCTGCATCATCATGATGTCATTAATAATTAATTTATTTAATGTCTAAAAATTATAAAAAAATAATATGATGTATTAAATATTTTTATATTTCAAATGAATATTTATAGTAAAAAATATGACTTGTATAACCCCATGTAGGAAATTGTTTTAGTAAAACAACTCATGTTTGTGACATTTTTATTTTAACTTTTCAAAAAGTTATTTATGACATTTTCCTACCAAGGTGGCTTCATGGGGTCCCCAAGTTGACCCATGGATTGTATTGGTCGGCCATGAAACATCCAATAATGGTAGGACATGTGTATAGGTCATTTAATTTTATTAAAACATTATTTTTACCTTAAATTAAACTAATTACCTCTAATCGATATTAAAAACTTAAAAGTTACTATTCACCAAAAAAATTATTTTAATGCCATTCAACCAAATATTTAATCCTAATGACAACCATGTATGTCAGATTTTTGAAATTCAAATCATATAAGTGGTAAAGTTTCATTTAAACGAAAAATCAATTTTTAAACTACCCCTTAGTGGTTTCACTATTCATCAAAAATTGAAGTTTTTCAGAAAAATACCAAAAATTCACCCTAAGATATATTTGATATTCCGAATTCCAAAATGATGTCTATTTTAAAAAGTTCACAACATATAAGTTACATTAATTAATTTAATAATTAATTCCCACTATCAGAGAAAATAGCATGTTTTTATGAAACAATAAGTATCAACAGATTGACACTAGTTTAAGTCCAATTTCAAGATGAAATTAATTCCAATGACCACTATTGGATTAAATGGTAAATATATATTCTAATTTCACTTTAATACCAATTAAAAATAAAATCTAATCATATAAATAAATTATATTAAAAAGTGGTTTTGAATTAAAATACAACATTTTTCACTATTCATTAAAAATTGAACTTTATCGGAAAAATAACAAAAATTTACACAAAGTAAATTTTGATGCCCCGATTCTAAAGTAGAATTTTATTTTGTCAAATATAACACATAAAATTTTCAAAAAGTGGATTTAGAAGAGGTTCGTCATCAAAAGGCGGTTAATCGACCTTTAAAAGAATATTAGAGTGTTTACACTTAAAATTGGATTCATTTTCATTTTAAGCCTCTAACATTTATTGGATGAAAGTAAAAATATTTCACAAACATATATAATCATTTTTTAGTTAGTTCCATTCTTTCCTGCCATTACAATGGCTAGGCGTTAACTACCATTTAAAATAATATTATTTTATTATTAGAGTGCAACGTAAGATTTCAAAGGAACACGTTGTCGCGTATTGGGTACGCCATCGAGCATAGAGTTACCTTTAAAGTAATATTAATATTTTATTCACAAGTATGGATAAATATAAAAATGTCATATTCTTTATTTACCTAGGGTGTTACACTTCACACTTATCCATTCTGTTGGACTATATCAAAATATCAACTATAAATACTAACAAAAATTTGAAATGTTAATCTATAAAGTATTTATTCAACTGGTCCATGAAAATTTATAAAGAATTATTTAATTTAAAGGGAATAACTAATAGCTCATAATGTCTATAACTTTTTCTAAAGACAGTCTTAGGAATATCATCCTTCCACACATTTAAATGTTGATATCCCCACTAAATGTCCTCCTACAAGAAATAGTTTTACTTATATAGTTTATAAAACTATTAATTTATCCATTAAAGGGGTACATATTTATTTATTGTGGTTTTGTTGAGCTCATGATAACCAATGAATTGGAAAAATGGTCCATCCTTCTTATTGATGAAGAGGACTTGTTCACCCCACAGTGAAGCACTCAGGTGTAAAAAACCATTTTCAGATTATATTAAATTTAATATTAAATTATTCAAACTATATTGTACCCATCTCGTAAGGATGTATTTATATGGGTTGAGATCTACCTATAAGTTCAATTGACAACTCAACCTATAAATTATGATGAAGATCGATCAATTCTCTAGGGAACACCTCAGTGTAGTTCCTTATAATGGGCATGTCTTCAAGAATAATCTTATCCATTGAATCAATTACATTATCGGAATATTATTTCTCATAAGAAAATAATATCTACACTTGAGGTGATGATTCTGATAGAGATTCATCCTCTGTATTATGCGTGTACAAAATTGAAGGATGCCCTGAGATGTGAAGGGTGATGTCACTCATCCAATAGTTGGTGTCATATTTCTATAAATATGTCCAATCCGTGCCCAATATAGAATAAAATTTCACAAAAACAAGCAATGTGATATTTTCTAGAAGGTTCAATCCACAAACATTGACTAGTGAGGAGTTATATACATTAGATTCAATAACATCCCCATTTTCTATTCTCATAGATAACTCAACATCCCTATTTTGAGGTGGTGTTTGAATAGTTCCACTAAACATGAAATATATAAAATAATTTTTTGAACTATAATAAAAAATTAATGTAATATAGTTGAGAAATTAAATTGACCTTACTTACTACCATTGTGTAGTTGAAAAATTAATAGTTCCACCATTGTATTATTTAATTAAATTGACCTTACTTACTACCTTGCATGTTGATGTCACTGATTATCTCTAGAAATACTTGGATTTGGGAATTGACTCACAAAATTCTCACGGTACTTATAGTTGAAAAAATGTAATATAGGTTGAGTATTGTTATGAACCTTCCTTCATTATTCCATGCTAGTTGGATTCTTTATATACCGTTGAAAATGATAGGCCTGATTCCCCACTTTTCATCATTTACAGTGTATCCTTTTCCCCATTTGAATGTTCTTGGGGGTCCTGTTCAAAAACTTTTAACACATGGGATATTGGTTTTCATTCCTCTATGTGATTTATCTGTTGATCTTGTAATATTAAAATCCATCTTCTTATTTTTATGTTTCATCCCACTAGACCATGAAGAGTCTCCAATAGCCTTCTTGAACATAGGGTCACAATAGAATATATTCTCATAGTATTCAATTTTATAACATAGAAAACTATTTTCCAGACCCATATTTAACCCACAAATGAAGTGATCCATCACGATTTTAGTGTTCATGGAAAAGTAGATGGCATATTATGAAATAATTATAATATTTTTCTCACACGATCTGATTGAATAACAATACCTTTTCTTTAGTCTCAGAAATTGCCTCTCCATATTTTGATGTAGAGTTTGAGGAAAAATTTAATGAAAAATATTTTCTTAAATGATTCACATTCCATGGATGGAAAATTACTTTTTAGAGTTCATGTTATTTATCAATTTCCACCAGGGATCAACTTCCCCTCTAAAGCGAAAGACTTCCATATTTCATTTCTATTCTTATAATCACTAGAGGATAGAGAGTATTTTCTCAATAGGGTTAATCCATAGTTCTGTAATGAGGGGTACCAAAGAACCACTAAAAATTAGAGGCCTTTTTCACATGAAGTATTAAACCACACCTTAATCTTTCTTAATAGAATAATTATGTTCCACCTGATTCAATTTATTATTCATTACATGGTTCTGCTAATTGTGAATTATCATGAACTTTGGAGCTCCCATTCCAATATGATTTTCAATGACATTATGTAAATCTTCACATTGACTATTTCATTTGTTTTGGAATAGGTTATCATATTTAAATGCATTAAATAGAAAATAATAATAAAATAATAGGGTGGGAATACATAGCTAATAAGAATATAAAAAAACATAGAAAATATAAGGATAATTATATAAATTAAAAGTATATTCTAACTTGTGATACCCTATGATTAAATCTACATCATACATAGTGATATAATTATCCCTAGGGTTCATAAAAAAAGTTTCTTGTCCTAATCACAAAAAATAACTAGGTTGTTATTGTAACACCCTACAGATTTATAAATAAATTTCATATTGAATGCATGAAACATCAAGTCTCCACAAAACACATATTTGTTATAACCCAGTTAGTAAACATAATTTTTCCACCATTGGGATTTAAAATTCAAAAAAAAAACTGATATACATTGTAGAGTTCAGTATGATATTTAGAGTCTGATAAGACAAGCATAATTTTTACAGAATATTAAAAACCCTTATGAATAGTAATACGAATATTAATATGACCCTTATTAATAGTAAATCATGTTATTATTTTATTGTCTTAAGATTATGATATAATGGGATCATGATTAAATTTTCATTGTGATACAAATCAAATTATTGTTTCAAAATTGTTATTTTTTCGAATAAATTATAATTTTATATAATAATTAAATTAATCATATTTATTAAATTGTTTTTACAAAATGGAGTTCATTTTTGAGTTCAAAACTTTGATATTATTTTACTATTAATGTATAAGAATATTATATAATACTTTAGTTTTTCATGTATCGTAAAAATACCATTGTTGAGTTTTCTGTATGATTAATGAAATCATAATGAAGTTATAATTAATATAAAATAATGGTTAACTTTAGTACAATAAAATATGTTATGTGGTAAACCATGTGTCTAATACCATCAGAAAATATCATGGGAAAACCCATGGTATTTGAAATACCACTATTGATGTGTCAATTGAAATTTATAAAAAAGTCGATCTTTTTACAGGAAATACCCTCTAATTCCTTCATTTTCATAAATTCCAAATTCATAATCCAAGATTATCTAGTAGTTTTACCTCCCTATGAGTCTTTAGATGGTTTTCTCAAGACCCCAAGTTCCCGACATTCATGTTTTAGGATTTACTCTACAAGGTATGGGAATCTACCTCCCTTCTCTTTTAGAAGTAGTATTTTTATGTTTTTCGCTTTTAAATTCAATTGGATTATGTTCAGATATGTCATTACATATCCCCCATACTATATATATTATGAAATAATTATGATATTAAACTTTTTATCTTATAAAATTTTTTATGAATTTTTATGTGACGTCGTTAGGCTGCCGAATTTTGGGTAGTGATTTCTCAACATTTTCGAGTTCCATTATTTTATTTTTTTCTCACCTCCTTTCATCCAAATGATATGATAACTCTAGAAGCATAAAATTACTAGAATTTTGTTATTATAATTAAATAATTCTTCATCATATCTCATTTCACTTTATATTATACTAGAAATGAAATCACCATCCAAGATGTGTTAATTGATCATATCAAGGAAGTCAGGATTTCAATATTTATTAATATATTCAATTCCTATCCTGAAACCATTTTTATTGTTGAAGAAAAAAATAATAAATGTATAATTAATTATTTAAGGTTATGGAATCTTTATTTACACATGATATTAATTTATAAATCAAAATGAGTTTGTTGTGATACAAAACTGCCAATTAACTCAAAAAATATCATTAATGTTTTATATAATGAATCATCTTATCTCTTAATAAATGAATGAATTTTATAACCATGTAAACATCTATATGATAAAAAATAAAACATGTCTTCACTAATGGACAACCATTTTAATCTTAAATGTTTATCCTTACATGTATGTAAGTAAACCGGTCATGCATATCAAGGAAGAAGACGCTCCAAAATAATAAAATTGATCCTCTTAAACCCATAAATAAGGCCATGAATAAACATAATGAGGCTATAATAAATTAATTAACTATATAATATTTTCTGTAAATATTAATTAATTAATATAATTAATTTATCCTGGATAATAAGATAATGTGAATAACACCATCGAACTTAAGGTAAGGGTTTTCTATACGAATCTCCATATACATTCATGTTCTTCTTGCTCTCTAATTAACTCAATTAAATTATTATTTATTCATATGTACTCATCATAAATTATTTTTAATGTTATATATCTATGCACCAATCATATTCCTATATTCATTTATGGGGTGTTATATGTTTTAAAAAGATCATTCAATTTTTTTCTCAAAATACAAACCCGATTCAAGGGAATTATACAAAATCATACATATTTTTAAGGAAAATATATAATCTATTTTTAGAAATCATTTTCATTGTAAAATAACTCATTTTATTTTGAAAAAAATAATCTTACTTCAATTCTAGTCTTATAAAAAGTCTTTTAAAAAATAACTCTTCTTTTCAAAATAAAAGGGTATTTTTCTCAAAAATTACTCGATGATTTTATAAGAGTATCATCATCTGTTTCACCATTCTTATTGATTCTTATATTTTATAGGGATTAATATTTTTTATATCATCTACCATATTTAATTTAATGTTTTATGATTCGTTTTAATGTTTATGTGATATTTTAAAACCATTCACCTATTTACATTGAATGGTTAGTGTTTATGCTTAATGTTTGGGGAAATTTATTTACAATTAATTTGTTTGATACAATATGGATGCATATGTTGTTTTTGTTTATCCATATTCATATTATGAATGAATTTGAATTATTAAGTGATGTGTAGGGCCTTATATATTCACTCGATGCATCGGTAGGTCTCATGAGACAAAATATGGTCTTGGCATGAGGCCTTGCCAAAATTGTTATTTAGAGACTTGGAATGAGGCCTTGATGGTTTGGTTTTGATGACTGGAATTATGAATTCCCTCATTATGAAACAATTAATCGAATGTTCATGTAGTTATTTGACTTTTTAAATACCCGTGATTATGGTTTATTTTGGCATTATTTATTCGGCTCTTATTCTACCATAATGTTTTATTGTTTATTTTTAAAGGAATGTGTTTTTAGTTATTCAAAATGACTAATGTTTAATTTTATGATATCCTACATTGTATTTCTTAACCTTATAAATCATTTGATCTTACACCTTTCTTAGTTTCATTTTCCCAGGGCATGAAGTGGTAAACTATAAATGACCCGTAGGTATTTCCTAAGAGTAATGAATGTTTTAAAAAGAATTTCTATATTATATTCCCTTTAGAAATGTAATGTTGAACTTATGTATGTATCTGGTTTTACAAAACTACTAAAATATTCATTCATTCAGGATATTACTTTCTTATAATCATGCCATTGTAATGAATTAAGGAACCGGCATCAGGAAACTAGGGATGAGTCTTTATAATTGGTATCAAATAAAGTTTAGTAGAAAACATGGAAACTAGATTTAGAAAATGTAGATTCAGGAACAAAACCCTAATATATACATTTAGGATAAACATAGAATAACATCCTATTATTTTGGTAAGGAATCGATTATGTGGTTCATTCTAGAAAATAAATCCACATCTGGATATTACAAGTGGGCGTGGTTATCGCACAGATGTACCTTAGAGTATCAACGCAGGCAAAGAGTTTTGGGCTTCACCTGAGGTATCCTGGTATATGAAAAAATACCTTACTTTGCTTCTAGTTTGACACTCTTGTGGGATATGCATAGGATAATTCATATTTTCTTTACAAGTAATTATGAAGGATTTAAATGTGGCTTTTTTCCCCAAAGAAACCATGTTTATGATTATGAGATTAGCTATGTATAGGATTTCAATTTATGATAAGTATTTTTCTATGTATAGATTAAAAATTATGATTCATAACTTATTCTTTTGTATTCCATTACATTTAAATGATACCTAGATGATGGAAAAGAAACCGCATGAATTAATGTGTTCCATGTAGGTATTTCCATCCAATATAAGATACTGATATTGATTATGGTTCTCGGACTAGTGATTAAAATCATATAACTATATTGGTATAATTGACTCATGTTATGAACAATAACCTTAACCATATAGAGAATCCAGATCCCCAACGTGGAGGAGCTATGTTAGACCGCATTATGCGATAACATCCTCAATCGTTCAATGGGACTACAAACCCATTTGTAGTAGAGATGTGGATAAATTATTTATAAAATATATTTCCCACTTTGGGATGTAATTAAAGGGAGAAGGTTGAAATAGCAGTTTATTGTCTATTGTGAGATGCAGATCCATTGTGGTATTTAATGAAAAACCAAAAGGAGGAAAAACAAATAAAAGAAAGGGAATAGATGGACTTTAAGGAAATATTCTGAGAAAAATACTTCCCTTAAGAAGATCAAGAAGATATGGAAATGATATTTCTAAATATTAGGAAAAAAATTGATAAGAATGTTGTGAAGTATGAAGATAACATCATAAGGTTAAAAAACATGTTGTAGTCTACACACTTAAACTAATGAGCAAGATTGGTTGATTCATTGATGGTTTAAAACCATTCCTCTGAAGGTCTCTAGTATTCCAAAGTTTCTCATCATAGGAAGATATAATACCATTTGCTGTCAAGATTGAAAAGGAATTCACTAATTCTTATAATTTTAAGGTAAATAAATAGAAGAATACGTTTGCAGAAAACTGTATAGAGGGAAATAAGGAAATGTTGATGAAGGGAAGATTTAACCTTCCACTCAATGTTAATTAGGATAAGAGACAACCTGGTAATTTCATAAAGGGTATGGGTGTTTGTTATAAGTGTGGAGAAAAATGCCACCTATCCCAGGTTTGTAAGGGGATGAAATAAAATACCAATTTTCAATACTACAATTGTAGGTATAAGGGAAATTATGCAAATTATGTTCCTAGGAATCAAAGAAACATTTCCCAAAGAAGGCCATAAGAGAGTGGTCGTGCTTATGGAATCAAAACTGCTAATATTGAAGTCCCTAATGATATAGTGGAAGGTACATTAATTTTTTCCTCAAACTTAACCAATGCTTTATTTGATTATTGATCATCACATTCTTTCATATATTCCCTATTTTCCAATAATATTAGATATTTTCAATTTTATTTAATAAGGGAGTTGTCAGTCAAAACACTTAAGGTAATTATCATTGAAACAATGATGTGTCACGTAGTCCCCATTATGGCATATAAACATGCTTTATCTAGTGATTTTATTATCAAACTCATAATTTACTTTGATATAATCTTAGGTATGGATTGGATTTCAAATCATGATTCAAAAATATATTCCAGGAAGAACATTGTTTCAATTTTTGATAATGATGCAGATTACATTATATTTAGAGAAGAAACATCACCATCCAATTCTTTTCACGATCCACCCACAGTTTCTATAATGGATTAAATTTTGGGAGTGGATGAGATATCAATATCTATGTGTGAGTAAAGAAATATTAAAATTTAGGATTTACCAATTGTGTATGAATATATTGATTTTTTCTGAGGATTTACATGGACTTCCTCTATAGCAGGAAGCTGAGTTATCTATTGATTTCATTCATAGTTAAAGGCCTATATCAAATACTAATTATAGAGTAGACATTGTGGAATTAGTATAACTGAATAAGAAACTAGAGGAGTTGAGATATAAAGTATTTATTCACCCTAGTTTCTCTCCATCAAGATTCTTTTTTCTTTTTTGTTAAAAAGAAATATGGGTCTATGAGGTTGGGCATGTACTATTGGGATATAAATTATCTAACAATAATAAAAAAGTACCCCTAGCCAGTATTGATGATTTATTTGATAAACATCATGGAGTCCAATATTTTTAAAGATTGACCTTCGATCTGGATATCATCAGTTTTATGTGAGTAAAGAAGATATTCCATAGACAACATTTCGAACCAGGCATGGAAATTAAAAGTTTATAGTAATGAATTTTGTATTGCCGAATTCACCCTATGTTTTCATGGATCTAATGAATAGAGTTTTCAAGGAATATATCAATGTATTTGTGGTGGTATTTATTTATGATATCTTGGTATACTCCAAAGCTACGAAGATCATGAAAATCAATTGCACACTATTTTGAATACTCTTAGAAGAAATGAATTATATGGGAAGTTTAGAAAGTGCGAATTTTGGATTCCATCATTTACTTTTCTTGCCTATATTGTCTCTAAGGATGGAATAGCCTTTTACCCTGTGATGAGAAAGAATGTTCAAGAATGTTCTACACCAATGAACCTAACCTAGGAATGTTGTTTTATTGGTTTAGAAGGGTATTATCATCGTCTCATTCAGAACTTCACATGTTTTTCCATACTAATGACCACACATACACATAAAGGTGTTAATTTTGTATGGACAAAAAAATGTGAGTAATGTTTTGAATAATTAAAGGAGATATTAGTTAATGGTGTAATATTAACTCTATAAATGGGGAATGATGGGTTTGTGATCTATAGTGATGCATCAAAGAAATGACATGGTTGTGTCATTATGAAGAATGGTAGAGTTATTTCATATGCATCAAGGTAGTTAGGAATTCATGAAAAAAACTACCTTACTCATGATCTTGAGTTAGATGATGTGAAATTTACTCTATAAATATAGATTCACTATCACTATAGTGAAAGATTTGATATATATATGAATCACAAGAGTCTGAAATATATATTCACACAAAAAGAACTCAACACGAGGCAATGTCAATGGATTGAGCTAATAAAGTATTATGATTGTTCCATACACTACCACCCTGGAATGAAAAATAAGGTAGCGAATTTATTGATTAGGAAGGATCAGGGAGTTTTAAACAAAACAAGGTTTGGAAGGGATCATGTATTCGTAGATCTTGTAAGGATGGACATGTGAATTATCAAAGAAGGTGAAATGCCATTACTCTTTCAATTGGTTTCCCAATAATCCCTATTTTAAATAATTAATAGTTCTCATCCTAATATTGATAATCTTCAAAAGAAAATTAATTCTATGGAAGATGGTATGCTTCAAGATTTCGTATATGAAGATGGTATTCTGAAATTTGGGAAAATGATTTGAGTTCCAGCTATACCAGAGCAAAAAAGCGAGTTATCAGATGATTACCACTGTTCAATTTTCTTAATATAGCCTAGTATCACTAAAATGTATATATACTTGAAGGAACATTTCTTGTTGGACAACATGAAGAATGAAATTATTGATTATGTATCCAGATGTTTAGTATGTTAACATATGACGGCCGAATGACAACATACATGGGGAGGCTTGCTACCTATAAATATTCCTACATGGAAATGGGATGACATAAACATGGATTTTTTTCACTGTATTGTCGAAAAACCCAAGAAAGAATGATGCAAAATGGTTAATTTTTGTTCGACTTATGAAATCTTCACATTTCTTTGCTATAAGGGATGATTTTCTACTAGAGATCCTTGACCGACTCTATATCAAAGAATTTTTGAGAATTCATGGAGAACCTCTCTCAATTATGTCTCACTATGATCCATAGTTTATATCAAAATTTAGGAAAATTCTTCTGAAATACCTGGATACTAAGCTTCGATTTTGTTCTTCCTATCACCCCCAAACTGATGGGCAATCAAAAATTATGATCCAAACTCTAGAAGACAAGTTTAGATCCTGATCACTTGATTATCAATGTATGTGGGACCAGTATTTACCTTTGGTGGAGTTTTCCTACAATAAAAGTTTCCATTCAAGAATTCAAACGGAACCATATGATGCATTTCATGGACTTATATCTCATACACCAACATGTTGGGATGAAGTTTGTGAAAGTAATTTTGTGGGTCATGATCATGTGGAGGAAAAAAATAGTGAATGTAAAGACTATTAAACCCCATATCAAAGCATCTCAAATCAGAAAAAATAATAATGTTGATAAATAAAGAAATAATTTGTAATTTCAAGTGGGAGAACATGTTTTCATAAAAGTATCTCCATGGAAGGATGTTATAAGATTTGGGAAGAAATGGAAACTGATCCATAGGTATATTGGCCCTTTTGACATTCTAGGAATATTTGGTGATATGGTTTGTCATTTAGAAATCCCTCCTAGCATTTCCAAGGTACACAATGTGTTCTGTGTCTCATTATTGACAAAGTACATGATGAAACCATCACATGTACTCACTTCTAAATGAATAGAACTGGAACCTGACTTATCTTACATTGGAATTCCAATCTGGATTCTTAGGCACTACGAAATAAGTGTTGAGGATTCATATGAAATTACTGGAAAAGTTACTTTGGAATAATGAAAGATTTTAAGAAGTAACATATTGTCTTGAAGATATTGTGATGAAGAACTACCCAAATCTTTTTGGGAGGTAACGTTTTGGTAATTTCGAGGATGAAATTTTTGTGTGTGTGGGGGGGGGGGGGTATGTAACACCCAATGGATTTCTAACTAAATTTAATATTGAATCGATGAAAGAAAGTCTCTACAAAACAATACTTTTTTATAGACTAGCTATTGAACATAATATTTCCACCATTTTGCTTTGAATTTCGAAAAAACTCTCATACATGGTTACGTTCAGTATGATATTTTGAGTCTGATAAGAAAAACATATTTTCAGTGAATAGTAACATACCCATATGAATAGTAATATGAATAGTAATGTGACCCGTATGGTTAATAAATCATATTATTATTTTAATGTCTTATGGTTTTATGATAATGATATCTTGATTAAATTTTCAAGGTGATATAAAAAGAATTATAGTTTTAAAATTGTTATTTATTTAATAAATTTTGATTTTAAATAAAAATTAAATTAATCAAATTTATCAACATAATTTCAATAAAAGGGATTTCATTTTTGATTTTATAATTTTGATGTTAGGTAACACATAATATAGGATAATTTTACAAAATACATTAGTTTTTTGTGAATAGTAAAAATACAATTTTGAATTTTCGCTATGATTAATGACATCATAATGATGTAGTAAATAATATAAAATTCTTATATACTTGTGTATATTAAAAAATTATACAACACTTCCCAAGTGGCCAATACCATGGTTAAATACAAAGGTAAATCCCATTGTTTCGCAAATACAACTAATGAGGTGTCCTTTGAAATTAATAAAAAAACTCCCCCTCTTTTAATATAAGTACCCACTCATTCCTTCATTTTCAGTCATTATAAATTCATCATCCTTGATGTTTTCGTATTTTTACCTCCCTAATAGTCCTCTTATGGTTTCCTCAAGTCCCCAAGCTCCCAACCGTCATGTTTTAGGATATACTCTACATGGTAAGGGAATCTGCCACCCTTCCCTTTTTCAAGAACACTTTTTATGTGTTCTGATTTTAATTTAATTAGGATTATGTTTAGATATGACATTACATACACCCCAAGTAGTCCATATTATGTTATAATTATGAGAGACCCATTTCTATCTCACTAAAATATTTTACGAATTTTTACATGATGTTGTTAGGCTGCCGATTTTTTGTAAGGTATTTCTCATCCTTTTCAAGTTCCTTTCTTTTCTTTTTCTTTTCTCAACTATTTCATCCAAAGGTTATGATAACTCCAGTACCCTATATGTACTGAAATTTTATTATTATAATGAAATAATTCATCATAATCTCTCTTTTACACTTATATTATACTATAAATGAAATCACCATCCACGATATGTTAGTTTACCATATTCAAGGATGATAGGTTTTCAATATCAATTACCATCTTCAATTATAGTCATGAATCCATTTTTAGGGTTGAACTATAAAAAAAATTATTTATTATAAAATGTTTCAGGTTTTAGAATATTGTTTACACATTATATTAATTTAAAAATCAAAATGAGTTCTGTTTGATAAAAACACACTAATTGACTCGAACAATTATCATTGAAGTTTTATATAATGATTAATCTTCACTCCCAATAACCGAATGAATTTTATAACCACGTAAACTTATGGATGTTAAAAAATAAAAATACATATTCTATTCTAGACAACCTTTTTCATCTTACATGTTTATCCTTGTTTGTATATAAGTAAAATAGTCATGAATACCATGGATGAAAATGCACCTAAACAATACAACTGAAACTCTTAAAACCATATGGAAGGCCACGAATGAAAATAATAAGTGTATAATAGATAAATTAAATTTAGAAGAGGTTTTGTAATTATTAATTAATGAAATTAATTTGGTTATCCAAGACACTAAGATCAAGTTAAGAACACCATTATACTTAAGGTAAGATTTTTCTACCCTATCCTCCATTTTTATTCGGGTTACTCTTATTCACTAATTACCTCAGTTAAATTATAATTTATTTAAATTTACTCCTCATAAATTCTATGTGAGTGTTCTCTATACTTTTACCAACCATAATACTACTTTAATTTATGAGGAGTTATATGTTTTAAAAGGATCTTTAAAAAATTCTTCCCAAAATACAAGCCTGATTTAAGGGAATTTCTCAAATTGATACCTATTTTTAATGGGCACTCTATGATCTGTTTTTAGAAAGGATTATACTTTTAAAATCAATCATTTTATTATTAAAACACTATTTTTAACTTTTTGTTTTATATGAATAAATTCCCAAAAAAAATCTTCTTTTCAAAATAAAAGAGTTTGTTATCTCAAGAATTACTTGATGACGTTCTAAAAGTATCATCATCTATTTCAACATGCTTGTTGATTATTATGTACTATTGGGATTAATATTTCATTATATCATCTTCCATATTTTATTTAATGGTTTATTAATAGTTGTACAATGTATATTATATCTTAAAACCACTCACCAATTTACTCTGAATGGTTTGTGTTTATACTTATTTTTTGGGGATAGTTATTTAAGTTTCATATGATAGTTCCAATACAAATTTATATTTTGTTTATGTTTATCCCTATTCATATGAGGAATTAATTGAACTTACAATGTGATTGGTGGGGCCAACTATATTCCCTACATGCATCATTAGGTCTCATGAGACAAACAATGGTCTTGGCACAAGGCCTTGAAAAATGTGTTTTTATAGTATAGGCATGAGTCCTTGATAGTATGGTTATGATGTACAGGATTATGAATTCAATGAATATGAAAATAGAAATTGAATGTTCATGGAGTTATTCAAATAGTATAATACCAGGGATTTTTTTTATTATGTCATTATTTATTCTACTCTAGTTCCTACCCTAAAGTGTTCAATTTTATTTTTTAAGGCATGGGTTTTTTGTTATTCACCATGCTTAATGTTTATGTCTTTGATATCTTCCATTGTATTTAACACACTTAAAAGGTATTTGAACTCACCCTATTCTAATGTTTCATTTTCATAGGACAAAAAGATGAATATTATGAATGACCTAGAGGGATAATATAAGAGTTAAGTATGTTGTTAATAGAATTTGTATATTTTATTTCCTTTCCTCTTGTAATGTTGAAGTTATGTATGTATCTGGTTTTCTAAAACAACTAAACAATTATTTACATTAGGATATGACTTTATTGTTATCATTACAATGTAATAAAATAAGGAACTAGAACAGGGAAACTTGGGTCGGGTCTTTAAAGTGCTCTGATAACAAATGTAATGACTGAATCCTCTTATACATATTATTACATGTCTTTTCTGACAATTATCCAAAAAATAAAAACCTTGGATCAAAAATTACAGCATCTTTGTGTGACTAGGTACATAAATAAAAAACATTAAACTAAAATAAATAAATAATTTCATTAATCACTATATTTAGGTCTTAACTCCTTTTGAGCTGCATCAACTATATAGGATAATCTAGGGAATCCATAGTAAAAAAGGATGAGCTAAAATACACAATAAGGGAATAAACAAGGTAATGAAGCATATCAAATGAGTTTGAAGGAATAAAATAATGAAAAAAAGTAATGAATCTTGAATAATCATAAAGAATAATATCATATATAACATTGAATTATGTGATCATAGAATAATAGGAAAACTATAAGAATCATATAAAAATACATAAAACAATTCTTGGTTAACAGAAAAGACTATATCATAGAGTAGAAAAAATCTCATAATAGAGTATGTGTGATCCCTAATCCATATATAATGTTGTATGATACTAAAACATTACTTAATTTATTAGATAACTATCTGGTTCCACCCGGCATATCATGTTCTCGAAAATTTCTTCCACATAAATAATAAAACACAAGGAATAAACAAAAGGGTTACCCAAGGAAAGAAACAGTTATCGAAATTGTAACATAAGGCATAACCATAGGGAGTATAATAATGGTATCCATAAAACAAGGGAATTAAAAAAATCATGGAAATTAATAAAGGAAATATAAGAATATAAAATCATTAATTTTTTCAACATAAGTGAAAACATTAAAAAGAGTGATTAAGAAACTTTATAAATTCTCCACTAAATCATAATTTTAAAGAAGCGAATAAAATGATTTAAAGAGAAAAAATGAATTATTTCTTCCATAAAATTGGAAATTAATTAAAATAGTTCATTATAATAAATTGAGTGGTTTTCAGTAATATTTTAGGCTTAATATATTTTATGGAGTGTACATGAAAATAGGTAAGAAAAGTATATGTTCCCTTTAACTTGTTTTTATTATCAAGATAAATTGAGATGAGACCCATATAAAACATATAATTACCCATAAAATAATGATTAATTTACCTATATAAACATTATTGTCATATATAAAAAATTATAAGAGAATAATATAAGAATAATTAATTGATAAATTGAGGCAAATAGTGAAAAATCGTAACATAATGGAAATATAGAGGTTTGGAAAGATGCCATGCCTTATGTCTGAATGCATTCTGATCATTTCCTTAATTTAATGGATAACCAATATAGATTCATTAATTGATAAATTCACACACTAGTACATAATAATTTAATTTATTATAATTTTAATAAGTTCAATAATGGCCATTTTGATGAGTTATAATTTTCAATGTTGTTGTTTCATGAGTGTTCGTTCCATGGTTTCTGGGGTGTTTCACTTGTGAATAATTATGGATGTTCATAAGTAATGGGAATTCGATTCTAGAAGTGAACTAAAATATTAATAATATGATTAATTTTTTTTAAATGGTCATGTATGTCATTTTAATCTAAAAAATGAGGATGATTCATTTGATAAAAAACTAATGATAAATTATTTACTTTATTTATGTTATTTTTTCATTCATCATGAACTATTTTTGAATTATTTAATATTATTACTGTATATTATATCTAGAACACTGAAAAACCTAAAATAGACAGATTAAAATATTATTTTACTATAATAATAGTGTTATAATGATCATTTTAGGCAGTAATAAAGAACCAAAAACTCATTTTTATCAATGATGGTTAATCACAATAATTTGGAAAATAGTTTCATTTCATTGAATTAAAGGGGATGAGAAAAAGGGATTAATAGAAAACATTTCTTTATCAATATAAAATTCCTATATATACCTGAATCTAGAGTTATTATGAAATGATGGATTAAAGGGGTCAGGTGGAGGTAGAAGAAGAAAAGAAATTGAAATAGGTATTTTAAATTGTTACCTCTTGAATATCACATCCTTGAAGGTCTCCTTGAGGAAATTCGAATTAGTATTTTCATTAGACAAGAAGAACATAAATCTGAGAAAAGTTTGGATAATAGTGTTTTCTAGATGTTTTCAAAGCATCATGTCTAGGATGGTGTGTGGAAAAGGGGTTGTTAGTTTGGGATGGGTGGTTTTTGAAATTTCTCCAATGTTCAAATTATAATAAGTTTATTTTATATCTGAATACCAAGAAGTGGACATAGATTAGATTATGAGATGAGAAAGTATTTTAATCAAATAAAAAATTGTATTTATACAATTTTTGGTTTTTTTCAACCATATCATTTTTATTTACCCTAAGTAATCATATATTAATTTCAACAATGATAACCAGTTTATTAATATCAAATGATTCTTATTTTTTCATACATAGAGTAAATATGATAATAAATTGAACATTAATTATATTTTAGTTCATATTATAATAAAATTGTATTTTACAAATATTTTTATAATTTTTAAATAATTTAATAATATATAAATCTCAAAAGATAATTATTTTCAGTTTTGAAACTATACACTACTTTGACATTTAAAAACATCAATACATAAAGTAAAATTTGAAAAAATATATTATATTCTAAACATGTTATGGTTATATTTATATTTCGGGGATAACCATAAATATCTATAATTATATTACTTTTAATATTTTTAATTTCAATTATTTGATTTTCCTATTAATTGAATATTTGCAACATCTATGCTCTATAAGCATTTATGGTAATAATTTAATTACAAATATATATATAAAAAATAACATGATAAAGATAAATATTTTGGTTTTGAAATATTATTTATTGTCATTTATAGAATCTTCTTCACCCAATATTAAAAATATTATAATTATTAAAAATAAGAGTGTGACATTTTGCCACATTATTTGATTTCAACAATGTATAAGCCATTTTCATGGATTATTGTACATTAAATGACCAAATTTACAACCCTAATTGTTAAATTTTGGGTTTAATTCACTAAATAATAATTTATATGAAAATATATGACCTTCTAACTTATTTTTAATCAAATTTGACTCAATTTACCAGTTTCTGAGATGGTAGATTTAACCACAGTCACTATTATTATTGAACTAAAGTGAAATGAATGTAATAATTAATTTTGGACCACCTAAATGAAAATATGTGCTCTATTTTTAAAAATTTAAAACCCTAAAGTGGAATAATTTAATTTAATATTAAACCATCAAAATGAAATGAAAAATAATTTCTCATAAAAAACCCCCTTTTGAATTATAACACGTTTTTATATTAATCCATGTATAAAATCCATTGAAATGACCAAAATAATAATAATTATAATAAAATTGGGCTATTTAACCTTTATAAAATATTGAACATATAATATGACTTTGAAAATGTTTTAAATGAATATTAAATTTTCAATATAAATTAGTACCTTTTAAAAATTCATTAAAATTTCAAAAATTTATTATATTACTAGAAAATCATCCTTAGATACTTTTGAAATGATAAATTATAAAATGAAAATTATTTTATCAAATAAATTTAATGAAAATTTCGAAATAAAAAATTGTTATTTTATCATTGAATGGAAAAAATAGTTTTCTAGAAAACATGTTCATGAAGAAAAACATGTTGTTCCTAAAAATTGACGTTTTATTTCCTAAGAAATAATATATTTCATAATATGGTTATTACAATTTAAACCCTCCAATTTAATGGCCAGGTTATAAAAATCTTGTTTAAATACTAAAATTCTAATAGTATATCACAATTTGTTTTATATTTGTGTTGCGTGCATCACAACAGAACAACAAAATTAAATTATTTAAAGAAAAACATGTCTTAAAAATATCAGGAGGTTACAACTATTTGGAAAGAAGATTCGATATTCCATCATCACACATTAATCAAGGATTCATCATTTTCAACCATATTAGTGATTCCCTCCCACCTTTAAAAAATGGGAATATGGGGGCACCAGAATCATGAAAGGGAAAATGACACAAAATCCCACTAAGAAACGTGTTACCTAAAAAATCATGTAAATATAATAAGTACTATGAAATAACATGAAAAAAATCATTCATTCATTGTAACATGTTGTAGTGTGGCCCGTTTTTACCGCACACAAGAATGAACTTATAAAATTTAAATGAAGAGTGACTAACAAAACAAAAATTACAGTAATATAATATAATAATGATTAATTTAAGAGAGATATATATAGTTATATAATTATAATGTTTAATTATATGTTTAATAACCATTTTAATTATTTTGATAATTAAATAATAACTAAAATATATTTTTATTTATTCCATGTGAACCACAACCATAAATTCCAAGAAATCATCATGAAGCTCTCTATATATACAAAACATATTTACTAAATATTCAATAACATTATAGATGTGATGAAATCATGAACAATGTGTGAGAAAAAGAAATCCCAAACCAAATTATTATTGGAAAATAGAAATTTGACATTCGAATATTGACTTTCATAAAAAATTAATATATGAAGAATAAGGAATTATAAATAAATGTTATCATGATAAATAACTCTTTGTATGGTTATAATTAATATTAATAAAGAAACTAAATTTATTACAATGTGTGTTAGAGTGAGTTCAACCAAGGTGAAGGTCTATGTATGGATTTTCTAATCTCAATTTTTCATCATTGATATATTTTTCACATTCACCACTTATATTTTTATTTTTGGTGTGTATACATTCCAAGAATTTCATTTATTAAAATTTTCATAAATTTTTGAAATTTAAAAATCCATTTAAGGTTCTTTATTGTTAAGATATTTTTTCCAAAATAAACCAGATTATTAGTGTTTTTTCAGAAATATCACTATCAATTATAAATTATTGATGTATAAAATACTACATTGGGGAATCATATGTTATTTGTGGAATCTAAGCTTGGTATTATAGGACATTTAATTAAATTATACAAATAGATGTCATTTTAAATTTTAGTTTCTTAGAAATATGGTAGCCAATACAAGAGAAGGCATTATTCTAATACACATGAATGAATTTTTCATTGTATCATCCTATGTACATTTACTACATATCATATCCTGGGGGAATACTTCAAAAGAAAAGGTTGATCATGAATCACATTAAAGGAATAAGCAACAGAAACATTTTACATGTGATCATGAATAATAACAATACAAATATAAGGAATATCATTATGACATGATCAGGAGATCATGTGGTATATCATAAAAAAAATAACACATATCATAAAATGGAAATGTGGCTATATATTTTAAAATATAAATTCATAATAATATCACCAAGGTGTCATAAATGAAAATTACGAAGGTTATTCACCTAGATACCATAAAATATGTCATCTAGAGAGATTAAATTCAAATCCCAATTCATTAGAGAACTATTAAAGAGAACACTTTATATGTATTAATTAATTTGATCCAATTATATCATGATAAAACATTTCATAAATAACCTATAGATAATAAAGAATGTGTTTCTTATCAAAATCACATTAATTCAAAATAGTTGAAATACATGATCATTATATTATTTTTTAACCCCTAAAAAGGGAATTAACGATTAATTTATATTATTCCCAGAATAAAATAAATAATATTTACTTATAGTTGAAGGAACCAAGTAATTAAAGTATTTTTGGTATTAAAAATGAAAATAAATAAAAATTTCTTATGTACAGAGAGAAATTTTGAGGATTTAATTTGGGAGCATGATATGTATAAAGCAAGTTTTTATAAATGGTAAAATGATATCATAAAAGGATCTCCCATTTATAGAACATATTATGGAAATAAGTGTATGATCAATAAGGTAATAAATGATAGTAACAGTAAAATTGAGATTACACATAAAAAAGATCTTGATTTGAAGGGAAAATAAGGATAATTCCTCTACCATGAAGAGTTACTCCTAGATCATGAGGAATTGAACCTTGGAGGATTTAAAACACCATTGGAGGACTCCATATAATGAGATAATTACATAATATTGTAGATTATTTATTTATAGTGAATGTAAATAGCAAAATGGTTGAGTATTTATGGAAAAAGAGGAGGATTTGTTTAATAATTTCCATATACTGACCATGGAAATCTAGGTTTTGGGAAAAGAATATCTGTTGTCTTACCCCTAGTTTTTGATCATGTATTTATAAAATTGGTTCATTTTTATGAAACTTATACCCAAAAAACAAAGCATCATTTTATATTACATATTTTGTCAAGGAAAATAAAAGTTTCCAGAATGTAATGTTTTTAAAATAAATGTATCCATTTTATACTTTTGAAAGTCATTTATATGTTTGGAAGATGATTAAAATATATTAGAAAACATTATATTAATAAAATAACATAATTTAATTCATTTATTTTTGTTAATTAATTATTACATCACTATAACATAATTATTGAGTAATTAAACATACTGAAATCCAAAAATTGAATTTTTTATATTCATAGAAAAATAATGTATATTATAAAATTATATTAAATTAACCATAACCTAATTTAAACATTTTGATTTCAAAAAATTTCTTAATTTTATTATAGAAATTATATAAATATGAGATATTTAAAATTTAGATATAAATATCATTGTTTAAAAAAAGCGGATAGTAAGACATTGTCAAATTTCGGGCACTTTAAAATTTCCTAAGATATAATAAACTTATTTTTTCAATTCTATTTAAAATTATTTTTAAAAATAATATTTTACTAAAATAAATAATATTTATAATACCATAGTTTGTTATAATAATTTATATATTTTCTATAAATTACAATTTATTTTCTAAAAAATCTTTTTATCAAATTCATCTCAATTAAACAAATATGTTATTAAGAAAAAATATTCTTAGAATGTAATATATGGATTAAAAAATATATTTAAATAAATGAAATATGCTTTATGTCACTAGGTCTGGGACATATAACCCCTTATATCCCCTACGTATGACTGAAGCATGTGGTGTGAGATGGTGATAGATTCTTGGGGTGGCTCGACTAACATCGACTGAGTGGTAATTTACTCCGTCTTGAACTTCTCCAATAAGATATTTCATTATAGATTCAATTTTTGAAGATCATATTGTCCATGGTTAAGTGAGAACCACAGTAATGCTACCTGCCTCCCATGTTTTGGAAAATGGGATTCATACAGCCAAACTGTACTAGTTGAGGTCATAGATTCTCTTTCTTGTATTAATTAGCATATATCACTAGAACTTATAAACCCTAAATATACTAGAATAATTATTACCAATAGTTATTGTTCTCAATAGTCAAATACCAACATTCACTTTTCCTTTTATACACTATAAATAATATATCATCTTTTCATTCTATTTTTAATAAAATCATTTTCTTTGATTTTGAATGGTTTACTTATTTATTTTTAATTCTGTAGTGTTGGATATGGCAGTGAAGATTCTAACAGATTATAGAAATCAAATTTTTTTCCCATTTTTGTGATTAAGGTATTTATCATTAGTAAATATATGTGATTTTTTGTGTTTTATATAACATAACATTCATTTTCATAGGAACAAATATAAATAACATGGGTCATTACATCCTGCAGCCCTTATGAAATTTCATCCTCAAAATTACAATTCTTTCTCTAAATTAAGAAAATGTGAGGGTACTTATTTCACACTTTATCCTCTAGTTCCCATGTCACCTCTTCATATTTATGTTTTCTCCAAAAAAAATTTACATGGTGGGTAGTCTTGTTTTATAGAACCTTGTCTCTATGGTCCAAGATCTACACCGGATGATCGTCATCAGAGAGGTTAAGTTTATATTCTATAACCTTTAGATTTAATACATGTTAGGGGTCATGTATGTACTTATTTAATAGGTATACATGGAATACCCCATTAACATTAGATAAATTCTTTGGATGTGAAAGTTGATTGGAAACTACTCCAACACAATCTAGGATTACATTGGTGCCAATATACCCAGGGATAAGATTTTCTTCCCTTAAAAATAGCATGACTCTATTACACAGGGATATTTGAGTAAAAAATATTTCCCCAGCATCAAACAAAAATTACCTTTAAAGGGATTCATCATATTTATTCTTATGAAAAAGAGAATCATATGTGTTGTTGGATTTCATGAACCTTTTCCGTCTTCTCTTTCACAAGATCGGAACCAAGAAGCATTCTCTCCCCATATTCATCCTAAAAAGAAGGAGTTCTAAACCACTTACCATATAGATCTTCATAGGGTTATATTTGGATACTCTAGTGGAAGCTATTGTTTTATGAGAGATCAACTAATGGGATATGTTGAATCCATCCACTTTTAAATTCTATTGAGCATGTTCTCAGCATGAACTTGAGTTTCTAAATATTTCATTCTGATTAAAAATCTATTTTGGGGTTATAATCCAAACTAAAATTCAATTCATTATTATGAGAATCTTAAAGACCTCTACATAATTTAGATGTGAACCTTGGATCATTATCATAACTGATAGAATGTTGCACCCCATGAATCCTCACAACATCATTAGAGTATATCGTGGAAAGTTGTTCAAGAGAAAAATCTTCCTGGATAGTGATGAATTGGGTGGTCTTAGTATTTCGGTCCTCTATAACCCATATCACATTGGTTTTTTGGATATTCTTGTGTGACCAGTAAAAAAGTCCACAGTGATATTTTCCCACTTCCATGTTTATATGGTTAGTGGTTACAATACCCCTTTTGGATGTTTTCTCTCTACCTTAACTTACAAACATGATAACAACCTCATAGTATCATTGACAATATCCCTTTTAGTATTATCCCACCAGTAAGGATCATGAAGGTCCATATTAATTGTAGTGAATCCAATTTCTATATTGAATTTATTGTTGTGCGATTCATCCATCAATTCATTCATTATCTCATAGATATATGGGATACATATCCTTGTATGAATTTTTAGTACACCTTCTTGATCAATATTGAACTCATGAAACATACCATTATTCAAATACACTATCTTATTTGGGAACAAAAAATCCTCTCATTGAGAATTATTGATCTTCAATAGTAATTTTGGTTGAGAAATACTTTGGGACAGGTTTGATCTGGCACCTTACCTCATGTTTCCGATGTCTATCCTGACTGAGTCCCTGATCAATAGATACCCTTAAATACCCATTATTTCCATCAAAAGTGGTAATTTAATACATAATACATTAGAAAAATAGTTTAATATTTTTCGGTGATAAATAATGGAGTAATAATAGTCTTTAAAAAGTTCAAACCATATCCTCTGCCTCTTGCTAAATAACCTATATGTGAATATATGTTTCAAATTTTGGTGGTCTGTATATATATCACATTTCTCCCCATAAATATTGTACCTCTTTATCATTAGAGAAAAAATAAATCCCAACATCCTCCATGTCATGCATGGGAAAATTATTCTCATGATGTATTAACTATTGAGATGTATAAGGAATCACCTTTGCATTTTAAATGTTGATTCACCTATTCCATTTCAAAGATTCATCACTATAAATAATAAATACTTCTCTAATATAGTTTACTGTCAACATAAGTCCAATAACTAATATCTTCTTTAGTTCTTGGAAACATTCTTCACAAACCATTTTCCAGAGAAACATATCCCCTTTTCAAGTTAGCCTTGTTAGTGGATTAGAATTAAATGAATTGTTTTCATAGAAATCCTATAATATTCTACTATACCAAGGAATCTATGAATCTCAGTTACTATTTTAGGATTAGGACAGTCCCCAAAAACTGTTTTCTTCCTAGGGATAAATGATATTCCTTCATTAGTTATGATTTCCCCCAAGAAAGAAGCTTGTTTTAACATAAAATATCATTTTCTGAATTTTTTGAATTTCCTCTCCTTCCTAAATGTTTTCAATATATCCCTTATATGATACCCATTATCCTGTCATTTTTTTGGGAATATATAATAATATCATCAATAAAATCTATGAAATATTTATCAAGGTAGTCCTTAAATAAACTATTCCTCAAATCTATACATATAGAAGAATTATTATTCAAGCCGAAGGGAATAAAAACAAACTCATAATGATAGTATGTTGATCAAAAGGAGGTCTTCAGAATATATTCTTTCTTCACCCTCAATTGATGATAACCATATCTATGATCAATCTTGGAGAGTAATTGATCCCCATGAAGGTGGAAAAATAAATCATCAAATCTCGATAAATGGTACTTGATCTTCACTATGGTCATGTTAAGTTCTCTATAATTAATGCATAGTTTCATTGATCCATCCTTCTTTTTTACAATGAGAATATGTTCTCCCCCTGGAGACACACATGGTTTGATAAATACCGTCTCCAAATGATCGTTATGTTTTTTACTTAATTCCATTTTCTCCATATTTTTCATTCTATATAGGGTCTTTGATATCGGGATGTATCTTAGTATGAGTTCAATGGAGAAATCTACCTCTATTTCTTGGGGAGGTATGAGTACCTCCTTACGAAATATATCAATATATTCCTGAATGATGGTTACAATTTTAGTTCAAATTTTTTTAATTACTTCTTCATATTCACTAATTGTGTCCATGAATAAGGGTATGGGAGGTGATTGTATGCAATGTTCAATTCGGGATATTTCTCCTTTAAGAATAAGAGATGTTTTCCTATTCAAGACTACAAATATTTCCATGATTTTATATTTATTATTACTATTATATTTTTAATGAGATTTTATCCCCAGTATAATATAGAATTTCAACATGGGAAAGATTGGTATATTTTCAATTTGATTTTTCTCACCAAAATCAATACTAGAGTTTCTATGAACAGTTTACTCTTGGATAACCCCTACAAGAGTCTTGAATGATAACTCTACTTATAGTAGTTCAAATGAAAGTGCCCATTCATTTTATATTATCACTGAGAGAGGGAGGGGTGAATCAATGATACTCGTTTTCATTTATGTTTCTTTTAAATTGAAAAAACCTTCACCACCTATTATGGATTTGAATTCCCTACTGATAAACCAATAATCACACATCCAAAAAAAACACAATGATTTACAAGGTTCACTATTGAATAAGAATAGCTACGTCCTTGGTATGGTTGGGAAATAATCCAATACAATACAATCCACTAAGAAAACAATCCTTGGATTAAAACAAGAAGGATATTTACCTACACTAGTGCATCACTTTGAAACAATCCCTCTAGTGCGTGTACACCCTCTTAGAAAAATAGGGCAATACAATATGTTTTGTAAAAACTCATGTTACCATTGCATCATTTCAATTCAACAAATGAATTCAAATTTTAATATAATTCATCAATTCCTTACCGAAAATAAAGCTAAGAACCACCTAGACATTGTTATGAAGAACTAAGTATGATCTTCTCTATGTACTATTATTTCAAAACAAAGCTCCCAGTCTGATTTTTTCAATACAAAGATCCCATTATGATTCTTTCAAAACCAATTCCCAGTCTGATTTTTTCAATAAAAAGCTCCCAGTATGATTTTTTAAATACAAATATCTCAGTGTGATTCATTCAAATAGAACACAATAGTGCTGAATCATCACCACTTCAATTCCCAAATACATTTTTCATACCGAATTGAATATGAATGAATCATCACAACCCAAAACAATTTTAAATCCAAACTGAATAGATCTCTTCTTCTCCCTAGAAACCCAGAGCTTCTCTTTATTCTACAAGTCCCCCAACTACAATGTACTTCACAAATTTTATAGGTGACCCTAAACAAGTTTCAGCAGGAATCCCAAAACCCTTTACTACTCACTTAAATTCACCCAAATAGGAATTTCTCTTTAAATATTAGAGCAATTATTACTTCATCAGCGCTTCTCAATTCTTCTCGAATTTTCTAAAATCATCATCTATTATTTTCGAGACTCCCATTTAAAAAGTCAATTCAATTACAATTGATGAATAATAAATGGGTATGAAACCAATTCTCTCATACTGAATTCTTCAAAACAATTCTTCATACCATACCAATGGAATGTGCTTGAGGAAAAGAACTTCTCCACTTGAGATAAAATCACTCATTTTAAATGAAAGGATCCACTTTGATAATTAATTCATCAGTCTATTTTTCTTTTCTTTTCTCTTTACCACATAAGAAAACACACTTCATTCACCAACATGTTCTAGCATCATGAATACCTTAATGACCTTGAAATCATTGAGGATGAGGTTTAGCATCGTCTGAATTCAGCTCAAAAGTATTGTAACTTTCCATTCATTCATGAGTTTTTTATTTTAATCTCAACCCATGGATTATATTTTCTGAGTACAAATGGTCTTGATACTATTATACTGAATACAATCATTATGGATATGATTTCTGGTTATGATTTCTGGTTACGTTTATTCTGGTTATGATCATTCTGGATACGATCATGCTAGATACAATCATTCTTATTTTGATCATTCTGGATATAATCATTATGTTTGAAATCATGCTGGATACAATCATTCTGATTACGATCATTCAGGTTATGATTATCCTGGTTACGATTAGTGGACATGATCAAATAAAATCTAAAGAAAAATATCTGCCCAGATATGATACAATACAATCTGATAAGGATGATATGCCTAGATACGATACAAAACAATATAAAAACGATTCATTCTCAATCGACATCATCTCATTCATTTCTTATACCGGAATAAGATTGTTCTAAAAATAAATCGGTGTCTCATCATACATCGACATCACCTATCCCATTGGCATCACCATTTTATTTCTGCATTACCTATTCTGTTGGCATCACACTTCACATCCACTCAGTATCAAATTGTGTTGAAATACTATCTATACAATCTGGATATGATTGTTTTAAAATAAAATCAATAAAATATGGATATGATTATTTTCTGATTGTTTTGTAAAACAATAGGAACCACTGCTTTCTTTTCTGATTGTTTTGAAAAACAATAGGCACCCCTAATTTTTTTCTGATTGTTTTGAAAAACAATATGATTACAATTATTTTTCGATTGGAAGTATATCTTTCACTCCCCCTTTCATTTATAAAGCTTTCACCACAAGTTTTCATATCAACTCATGATTTATATGAAATAAAAACATGCATATCATTTTCATAATTAAAAGGGGTCTGATTATTTTCAAAACAATCCCAAAATAATTGATTCCTCCAAACAAAGTGAAGTGGTTTAATTTCTTCAAAACATAGCTTGACATTAAAAGACAACACTTGAAACCTTCATCACCTTAATCATCATCTAGGTCCCAAAAATATCCCATTGTATTTTTTTTCAACCATGTTTCATAAATCATTGAACTTTGTAAACTCAAGAAATGGATTACATATAAAAAATGCTTAGCCTACATGAGTTGACTCATTGTAGGAAACAAGAATCATTAATAGAAAAAATATTCCATAAAAATAGTAATCATGATCATCTCTTTATTATCTAAATTATTTTTGTAAAACAATTCAATTTTCTTTCCTATCACAACTTCGAAAAACAGTTACAATTGTTCACACACTAAACAATGCAGAATTCATACATTACCCACAACTCTCTCTTCTCTATAATAGATTTATGAAACAAAAAAATTATCCCCCTTCACAAAATAATCAAAAGTTAATATGAGAGAGGGGATAGATACACATTCATAATCCTTGATGAGGAAGAGTTTGGACACCCATGTTCAACCTGATTTTTTAGAATGGTTCCTTGGTTATTGTTTTTGTGAAAATATCAGCAACTTCATCCGATGTTGGAACATATTACAGCTTCAATTCTGTATTCTATACATGCTCTTTGATGAAATGATATTTTATATCTATATATTTTAAATGATAACGTTTCAATGGATTCATAGTGAGATTTATTGTAATTTTATTATCACAACCCAAGAGCAAGGATAACTTCCCTTCAACAAGTAAATCTTATAATTGTGTTTTCATCCACATATGTTGAGTAGTGTCTTGAGTAGAAACAACATTCATAGCTCTACCATACTATGAGTCACTGAGTTTTTTTTCTTCGAATGCCAACTAACACAATTCTTTCCCAAAAGGAACACACCCCCAAATATAGATCTTCTATCATCAACATTTCTAGTGCAATCTGCATCAAAATACCCAAATAAATCAATAGTATCTAAGATGTATTACATGATTATGATTTCTTTTGTGCCACTGATGTAGCTGAGAATTGTTTTTCTAGTAATAATATGTAATTATCTTGGAACACTCTAAATCTTGTATGTATGGTAAGAGCATAAATAATGTCGGGCCTTGAGGCAGTCAAATACAATGGACTTCCAATCATCGTTTGATACTCTTTCTGATCACTTATTTTCCATCTCAATTTTTACTCAATTTTATTCCCACTATAATGGGTGTGGAAACAGGTTTTCAATGGTCCCTTCCAAACCACTTTAAAAGTTCATTTTCATACTTTTCTTGGGAGTGTAAAATGTAGTCTTTCTTTTATTGGATTTGTAACCCTAGATAGTATTTCATTTCCCCCAGCATGGAAATTTCTAATACATTCTTCCTTTATTTAGAAAATCTTTCATATATTCCTTCATCATTCACATCATTGATAATATCATCAATATAGACAATTACAAAGAGGTAACACACTTAACATTCTCTAATGTAATGATTTCTATATACTTTTCCTTTGTTAAAATTCATCATTCATAATCGTGTATCAAATTTGGAATACCATTACCCAGAGCTTATTTTAGGCCATTCAATGACTTTTTCAATTTGCATACATAACCTTCATCTTTTCCAACAACAAATCCACAAGGTTGTTCAATATAAACCTCTCCTTCAAGATCAACGTTTAAGATTGTAGATTTAACATCCATTTGAAATATCTTGAGGCCTCGTTGTGCGGAAATATAAAGAAAGATTATGATTATTTCAAGTATTTCCACAGGAGAAAATATTTCATCAAAATCAATACCCTCAATCTATGAGTAACCTTTTCACACCAATCTATATTTTTTTCTTATAACCTCACCTTCTTCAATATTCTTGTTCTAGAAAACTCATTTTGTGCCAATGATGTTTTTGTTTTCAGGCTTGGGTATGAGTTCCCATGTATTGTTGTTTTAAATTTGATCCAATTCTTCATTCATGGCTTGAACCCATTCTGGATGCTCAAAATCTTCTTTCACATCATTCGGTTCCACTTTTGAATACAATGAAGTATGTGTAATGGAGTTGGTTGTTCATATTGTTTCATCCTTCTGATGTTGACCAACATTTATATTTTATGCTTCCACTTGTTTCCTCATCATTAGATAATATTTTTGACTGTATTCTATATCACTATAAATATCTGAGTCTGATTATACACCTTTATTCGGATGACAATCAATTAAATCTTTATCATAATTATCTTCTTAAACATTCTTAACTTCTTTTTCTACCTAAAAATGCTTCTATTTCTTAGATAATTAAATCAATTTTACATCAACTAAATGAATAATTCTTTTACTTCATTGTCGAATCATCTATATCCTATTCTTTCTAGAGAGTATCCCTGAAAGATTCCATCATCAGCTTTCATCTCAAACTTACTATAGTTTCCAGTTTTATTGTTTATAATACATGGACTCCCAAATACTCTAATGTTCTTAAAACATGTAGTCTCATCATAAAACAATTCATAGGGAGTCATACCTAACTGATTCTTATAGAAATAATGGTTTTGATATATAAATAGCAGTACTCATTCCTAGTATCCAAAAGTAATGAGAAAGACCATGCTCCTGTAACATGGTTCTTCCCATTTTCATGAGGATTCTATTATTTCTTTCTGCAACCCTATTTTTTGGGGAGTTTATGGAGGGCTATATTAATGCTGAATTCAATTCATCTCAAGATATATTTAAAACTCTTCACTTAGGTATTCACCAACATTATCAGTTCTCAACTTCTTCATAATATACTCACATTATTTATCTACTTTTCTATTGAAATGTTTAATCATTTTCAAGGAATCTGATTTGTTTTTCAAGTACATACCACAAGTAATGTGATTAAAATCATCAATGAATGTAATTAAGTAATTATATCCATGTGTTTATTCTTTTTTAATTGTTCCACATATATTAGAATGGATTAGCTCCAGGGGTTGTTTTGAACAAATATCAACATTCTTATGCACATCATTTGTAATCATTGAATTCTGAAAAATAGTACAACACCAATCTGTACTTCATGGGAAAATTGGAATGTCTCATACACTATCTCTTTTGAATAACTTTCTCATGTTTCTATGACACGTATGTACAATATTTTTATGCCATAAATGATTCTCTCCCGCCATACTCATGTTTAAAGTTTTTTATGAATCACCAACATCAAACAAGTTTCCTTTTGTACATTGGCCTCTTGTAACGATCATACAACCTTGTTCACTCTTTATAACAAATCAGTCTTTCTTGAAAGATAAACTAGTTACCTTGATCACAAAATTTTGAACCACTTAGTAGATGGTGTTTTATCCCATAAACATATGGTGTTTTCTTAGATTCCATATTTTCTTTTCCAATGATGGTTAACCCATCAACTGTGATTTTCAATTATTCATCATTACCAAATGTCACTGTACCTTCTTTAAAATCATTCACATCATTTAAAAATTTCAAGTCTCCTATCATGTAAGAATAACAACCACTATCAAGTATCCAGGTTTGTTCTCCATTCATGAATTTTAATAATGTTCAACAACAAGAGCCTTTTCTCCATTATTTTCACTCTTCAACTTTTGCTTTTGATAATTGATAATCTTGTGATGAGTAGATAACAAAATAAGATATCCTTTTGTAGGATGTCCAGGTTTTTCACATCTTACACAAATAGTTTCCCATGGTTAGAGCCTATTTGCAATCTTTACTTGATTCATTTCAGATTTCATCAAGACAAACTTCTCATTTTTCTTTCATTGGGGGTATCTTCATTTCATAACATGTGGGATAATCATAATGTTTTTTATGTAACCAACAAATACTTGATGTGTGCTTGAATCCCCCACAACAATAACAATACCCATAGAAAGTGTATATTCCTCTAAAACATCCATATCGATCAAAATTGTGAAAACATTTCTCAGCCATCCCTTTTCACTTTCAATAGTATTATTCATCTTATTTTAAATCTTGATAGGATCAAAAGTATTTGAGACATTTAAAAATCCATATAAACCCTTTTCGGACTCAGTATGTTTTGTAACCTCTGAATTCTTCGCATTGAACATATACATAACCTTCCCAGCTTTCTTCTTTTCGAAAACAATTCCATTATTATTCTCACACTTTGAAGGTATATTTTGTTGAACCTTATCAAGTTTCTCATTACAAGAACATTCATCAAAATTAGTGATAGATTTTTGGAAACATAGACTTTTTTTTTCAGCATTAGAGTGTTTTTTAGGGAAAGTTCCCACTCATCTTCTTTTTTCCTTTAGCTTTACATCCAAATGCACAATATGATTATTTTCATCCCCACAAGGTTCTTGAAATCATCAATATATTTAACAGGTATTTCTTTCTCACTAAAAGAAAAATCTTGGTTTCTTGAGCATTTATCTTCCAACTTTTGGTTTTTATTTTCAAGCCTTCTGATCTTTCTTAGAGATTCATTCAACTCTTCTTTAAAGTGTAATTCAATATGAGTTTCATCTTCATTAGAACTACTACTTACAAATTATTCATCATTCTCTTTTTCAATGATTGTAGTTTTTTACCATAGGCAAGGGATTTTTCAGTTTTAGCATCACTCTCTTCTTCTTCTTCATCTTTGGACAAGAATCTTTTTTTGAATAATTTCTGTTCCTTTCCCTTATCTCTCTTTCTTCAATGATCTTATTGTCTTTCATTATTCAGTATCACTGTCCAAATATTTCTTTTTTTAAGGAAAATTATCCAAAAATTCAACAACACCTCTACTTTCAAAACTTTTCAAGGGATGTTTCCCTTTGTATTTCCTTGTACATCTTTTCACATTGTTAGAAAACATGGATATGATTTCATCATTATTTTTACATACCTCATTTTCAAAGCTAGAATAGTCAGATTCATCTTCAATAACAATATTATTTGACTTTTCATTCTTCCTAGACTTGAATGATGATTCTCTATCAACCTTTTTTTGTTTCATCATAACATTCTCTTTTGTTATTTCATAGGTGATAAGAGTTCTATGTAAATCATAATGTGATATTGGTTCAGGATCTCTATCTTCTAATGAAGAAACGTTTTCATTGAATTTTTCAGGTAATATTCTAAAGATATTTCAATAACTATAGAGTCATTCATCTTTCAACCAAGTCACCTCATAGTTTTCACAATTTCATTCACCCTAGTAATGAATTCTCTTACAGATTCATTCTCACCCATCATCCAGTCTTCATACTTCAATCTCTATATTTTTAATTTTCCTTCTACTCTTTTTTATTACCTTCGTATATGTTTTTCAACTTATCCCATATACATTTATGTATTGAAACACTTTTCACTCTCAAGAATTCACTTTAAAAAAGTGATGATAATAAAGAATTCTTGGCCCTTGTATCATTTTCAAGAATATTTTTGTCAACAGGTGTAAGTGGAGAACTATCATCAATGGGAGGAAAACAAACTATTGCAGCATCAAAAACCTCAAAACCTATAGACCTAGGGAATGGAAACATTCTATCTTTCCAGATATGATAGTTCTTTCCATTAAAAACAGGAATATATTTATTATTAACACATTTAACATTCTCCAACAGTTAGGAATAGCTAAGGAAACCTTTCCTCTCATAAGAATTATAATTTCCCAGTCAGAGTATTGTATCACTAATAAAAGGATGGGTTGAATCATTGATACTCTTTTACTTTTATGTTTATTTTCAATTGAAAAAACCTTCACCACATGTTATGGATTTCAATTCCCTGATGAGAAACAAATCAACACACATCCAATGGAACATAATGATTTATAAGGTTCACTATTCAATAAGAATTTCTATGTCCTTGCTATGGATAGGAAATGATCTAATACCATAAAATACACTAATAAAACAATCCTTGGATAACAACAATTAGGATATACCCATACAATCATGTAGAACTATGAAACAATCCATCTAGTTCATATGAACCATTTTAGAACAATAGGGTAATAAAATATGTTTTGTAACAACTCATGTTACTTGTACTTATTTTAAATTCCACAAATGTATTAAAATAGTAAATCCGTTCTTCAATTACTTAACTAGAATAAAGGTAAGAACCATCTGGACTTTGTTATAAAGCACTGAGTCCAATCTTCTCTAGGTAAAATTCTTTCCAAACAAAGCTCCCAATTTTATTTTTTTCAATAAAATGATACCATTATGATTCATTAAAAACCATGCTCCCAGTCAAATTTTCTCATTAAAAAGCTCCCAGTCTGACTTTTTCAATACAAAGCTCCCAATATGATTCTTTTAAATAGAAAATAGTAGAGTTGAATCATCAACACTTCAATTCACTAATACAATTGTCATGATGAATATAATATGAATGAATGAGAACCATCATAATCAATTTTCAGTCCGAATACAATTCTACACCTCTTCTCTCTAGAAACCTAGAGCTTCTATCACTTCTATAAGTCCCCCAAGTAAAATTTACATCATGCCTTTTTTAGGTGACCCAAAAAAATTAGGTTAGAATCCCAAAACACTTTCCTGCTCACTTGAATTCATCCAAATATGAATTTCTTCTGAAATCTAGGAGCAATTACGACTTCATAAACACTTATGAATTCTTCTCGAATCTTCTACAACATCCATCTCTTATTTTTCTTGACTACCATATAAAATGACAATACAATTAAAATTTATGAGAAATACGTGGGTCTGAAACTGAATCTCCCATACTGATTTCTATAAAAAATGCTTAATACCATACCAATTAAATCTGTTTGATGAACTTCACTTCTCCACTTGAGATACAATAACTCTATTGAAAGGAAAGGATCCCCCTTTAACAATTCATTCATCAGTATCCTTCTCTTTTAATTTTCATTTACCTACATGATAAAACATAACTAATTCAACAACATGTGCATGTATCATGACTACCTTCTTGACTATGAATTCATTGATGATCAGCATTAGCATTGTATGAATTAAGATGGAATATATTGAAACTTTCCATTCATTCATGCCTCTTTCTATTCATTTCTACCAAAGAATGATATTTTTTGAATTAAAATGTTCTGGATATTATTATCCTAAATACAATCATTCATGATAAGTTGTATGGTTATGATTTCTACTTACACTCTTTATGGTTACAAACATTCTTCATATGATCATGCAAGATACGATCATTCTAATTGCTATCGTTCTGGGTACGATCATTCTGGTTACAATCATGCTGGATACGATCATTATGATTACAATAATTCTGGTTAACGATCATTATGAATACGATCATCATAGTTATGATTGATGGACATGATTAAATACAATCTCAAGACAAGGATCTTCTTAGATACGATACAATACAATCTGATAAGGATGGTCTGCCCAGATATGATACAAAACAATCTAAAAATGATTTAGTCTTAGTTGATATCATCTCATTCATTTTATTCTACCTGAATAGGATTGTTTTGAAAAATAATTAGTGTATTATCTTCCATCGGTATCACCTTTCCCATCAGCCTCACCCTTTTCAATCGGAATTACCCATTCAATCGACATCACATTTCACTTCCACTCAGTATCTGATTTCTTTAAATGACAATCGATACAATATGGATAGTATTTTTTGAAATACAATCAATAAAATATATATACGAATGTTTTCAGATTGTTTTGAAACAAATAGGCACCACTTCTTTATTTTCTGATTGTTTAGAAGAACAATAGGAACCACTACATTATTTTCTAATTATTTTAAAAAACAACCTAAATATAATTATTTTTTGATTGGAAACATCTCTTTCACTACCCTATTTATCTATCAATATTTCATCATAAGTTATCACATCGACTAATTAATAATATGAAAGAAAAACTAGTAAATCATCATCAAAATTAACATGGTTCTGATTCTTTTCATAACAAACCCAAAACAATTGTTTCCACAAAACGAACAGATGTGATTTCCTTTTTTCAATGCATACCATGACAATAAAAGATAACACTTGAAACCTCCATCACCTTGATCATCATATTGGTGCCAACATCAAGGATAAACTCTATAATCCTTGAATACATGAAGGAAATAAATTAATGTTTAGAACCAAAATCAACCAATTTACCTACTAGATTTTAGATAATAACAACACTACCTTCTAACATATCATTTAGAGAATATACTTGGGCCATCTTGTTAGAAAATTAATGATAATTCTCCCTAGGCCTATACTGGTGTTGATAGTGATTCACATGCATTATCCTGATATTTTTTTATTGATTGGTAAATTACACAATATGTCATCACTTGAAGCATTGAATATCATGCTGGGCCTCTATGATCATCCCTTTTTCAATAGTGTTGAGAAGTTTTGGCTTCACATTACCATGATATTATTGAATAATATATACATCATTTCCACAATTGTAAAAATTTTAACTCCCATGAAATCAGTACCCTGAGTTCCTTTTCCCATATTTTATGCACGTGGGATGTTTCACTTACTTTCCTCTACTTCGATAATCAACTTTCCCCACTTTGTTTGGATCCATAACTCTCCTATTTTCATTCAACTTCTATGACCAATTTTTTCTCCAATATCTAATTCATCATTCATAGAAATTGTCACGATCTCCCTAAAAATATCATATTTACTATTTTCTAGATTCCTCTACATATGGTGTCATAGTCCACCATTGAATCTATTAACCATTCCCATTAGATCCATACCAATTATATAGAAATACGGATAATGTATTGTAAATTTCATCTCATATATTTCCAAATATTCAAATTCCTTCTGATTCTACATGAGGATTTACTTCTCCAAATTCAATCACATCGAACAATTCAAATATTTATTAAATAATATTTCCCTGAACTCTTACCACTCCATATCCTCAATTTCCCTTCTGGGATTTTTTCTTTTAATACGTTTCCACCACTGATAATTTTCTCCTTCTATGTGGTATACAATTAGGGTGAAATTATCTTATTTTGAACAAATGAGTATATAAAAGATCTATTCTATAGATATTGTACATTATTCAACAATTAATGGGATGTTATATCCGCTAAAGGAAGGTGGTTGTTGATTTATAAAGGACTAAGAAGAATGTTGTTCCCTTAAAGTTGAATCTAATCTCTCAATGTGATTGAGGTTATTGTAAAAAAATAAAGTGAATAGAATAATCATCTATATGATGTTTAATAAACTATATTCCATTGGAGGGTCATCAGTGCCTCATCTATTATTCTCATCATTTACATGGTTACTCTTATTAGCCTTTAGTTTATAAAAGAAGAGTTCTTTAGTGAGATACATGTTAATTTTATGATTCTTATAATTATAAAGTAATTTATGTCTTAAAACATCATTCATAAATATGTCATTTTTATCAATAGTAATAGTTTATATATATCCTTCATAATAGTTCATAAAAAGATTGTAATTATCCAAGCATATTCACCTCCAAGGTCAAACTGGGAATTCAACAATACCCATTGTCATGAACCTGTACCAGACCGAGTCTAGCTCAATGCAATTTTTTTGTGTGTTACCCCAAGATGATTCTCTTACAGATCCATATCCAATTGTTCATATCCATACATGTATTTCTTTTCTTGAAAACCACATACATAATGCATCAATAAAATTCAACAATGTTTTCCTATATTTAAACTTTTATATAGGGTTAAAATTATTTTTTTTATTCCTAATTCCCACAAATAACTATAATGTTATTTGATACTAACCATGGAATTTGTCCTTTTTATTACATAAATGTTGAGTCAATAAGGTTTTCCTTATGACTTTTCCATTCCTTCTTGTTTTGAAAATCACAAACACCTTATCTTTAAGGAAAATCGCTTTTGTAAGGAAAAATGCTTTCTTAAGGAAAATTGCTTTTATAAGGAAAAATGCTTTCTTAAGGAAAATTGCTTTTGTAAGGAAAAATGCTTTCTTAAGGAAAATTGCTTTTGTAAGGAAAAATGATTTCTTAAGGAAAATCGATTTTATAAGAAAAATTTATCCTTATCATATTTTCATTAATATTTTTCTTAAGTATGAAATTCGGATTCACTTTCTCGGAATCATTAAAACTGATAAAAAGCATTCTGTTTTAAGATTCGGTTCTGGACAAGAACTATAAGGAAGTTTCATTCCGAAGTCCGGATATGAATTCTGACTAAGTTCTATTCCAGATTCAGGATACGAATTCTGAAGAATAATTCTCATTACGAATTCTAATGAAGAAATCCCATTCCGAATTCTCATTATGAATTCTGATAAAGAATTCTCATTACGAATTCTGATAATGAATTCTCATTACGAATTCTGATGATAAATTCTCATTACGATTTCTAATGACGAATTCCTATTCCGAATTCCTATTCCGAATTTTTATTCCGAATTCACCTATTAAACAGAATCTGGTTATCATTGTTTTATACACTCTGAATTTATTCACTCCGAACTTTCACTCGGAAATTTCTATTCCGAACCTTTATGTTAGAGTTTAAAACGATGTTGTGCATTCTGTTACACTTACTTTGTTATAAAATGATGTCGTCCATTTTGTTATAAACTAACCGTTGTCTAAGTGACACGTGTACAGGTCCCTCCGAACTTTAAGGAAAATATGACCGTTGGAGGAGGAGCCGACCTTACCTATAAATAGGAGCTCATTTGAAAGAGCTCGGTGCTGATTGCTGAAAAAGGGCTTACATGCTATTGAAGTGATTTCTAGAGAGAGAGTCTTTTATTAACTCTCAAAGCTTCGTGTGACTCCGAATGTTGGTGATTACATTCGAGGGCTTCCGGGGATAGGAAGACAGAGGTGCCGACTACCTTAAAGATCGAGGGCTTTCTTGCTGAGAAAGACAGAGGTTGCCAACTACCTTGAAGTTGAGGGCTTGCGGGGATAGCAAGACAGAGACACCGGTCTTCGTATCGAGGGCTTACCCTGGTGTGGGTAAGACAGACTTGCTTGAAAGTATAAATCAAGGGACCTTTATCCAAGGTTGTTGGATACCCTTCTCTTTGGGTTAAAAGACTATTATCTTGTTACTAGTAGTTTTACTACTTGTCTTTATTCCGCTGCATTTTGTATCTTAAGGAAAGTATAACTTTCTTATACTTCCTTACTTACTCTGATTAGTTTAGATTCTATACGCTTTAAGGTAGAATCTTATATTGTAACTTTTGTTAAGTTTCAAATTCCGGAACCATATTTCCGGAACCTACTTTTGGAATCCCTTTCCAAGTTCAGTTCGGTGTTAGAGGTGTTGTGAATTTACTTAGTTTAACTTTGTTAAACTTAGTCCTTTCCTTTTCTTAAGGAAACTCTAGTTATTCATAACTAACTTTAAAGGTTCCAAAGTAATTTTTAAAGTATACAATTCACCCCCCCTCTTGTATATTGAGCATCTCATATTATATTTCGATCCTACAATTGGTATCAGAGGTTGGAAACCTCTTACTCTATACCATTCTTACATTTGGTATCAGAGCCAAGGTTACTGAAATACTTGTACTCACATACAAGTTTTTATTGTTCAACTTTTCTATTCCGAACTTTGTCATTCCGGATTATCCATTCCGAACTTTTCCCATTCCGAACTTTGTGATTACGAATCTTTTGCTACTAACAAGTTTGTATCCATGTTATTTTCAAGTATGGCAGGGATGAACGTTGGATCTATTGACAATCTGAATCCTACTAGACCACCAATCTTCGATGGTAATGATTATGAATACTGGAGAGATCGTATGAAGACTTTTGTTATCAATACTGGAGTAGACAACTTTGTGATGCTTACTGGTGATTATAAAATTCCTGACAAGGAAGTCAGAACCTTTACTAACCAGGAAAAGCAAGAATATCAACTCAATTATAAGGTACGCAATACTTTATTATGTACAATGACTAGAAATATATATAGCCAAATTTCTTCATGTGAAGCAGCTAACTGTATATGGAAGAAGTTAGAGGTTACACACTTTGGGACTTCTAAGGTGATTGAGACTAGAAGAGCTATGCTTAGAGCTGAATATCATGGCTTTAATTTTCCTTATGGAGAACCTATCTGTAAAGTTCAACAAAGATTTATGACCATCGTCAACAGTCTACAATCTATGGGAGAAAAAGGTTTAGATGATGAAGCTCCTGTGGACAAGATAATTGACATTATGCCCAATGAGTGGGAATCCAAGAGAACATCTATAGATGAGAACAGGAAGGTTACTCAAATTACTCTTGATGAATTATTTGGAACTCTTCTACAACATGAGACAAGAATGAAGAGAGATGCTGAAAACATCAAGAAGAAAAATGGAAATGGAACAGTTGCTTTTACTTCAACTTCAAATCAGATGAAAGCTAAGACTCCTGAGAGAGTTACCAGATCCAAATCTAAGAAAGTCATTTTCCAATCCGAATCTAGTGAAAGTGAAGTTTCAGAAAATGAATTAGCCAATCTTGCTCGAAGGATGAACAAGATAGCTGGATAGAGAAACTTTCAATCCAAGTATAAGAAGAAGGATAGGAAAGATAAGAAAGATGGAGAAGTTACATGTTATGAATGTAAAAGAGCTGGACATATTAGACCAGATTGCCCTATGCTAAGAAAGAAAGAAAGGAAGGAAAGGCATTCAGACAAGAACATGAAGAAGTATTACAAAGCCAAAGCTAAGAAAGTTCTGAAAGCTAATGACACCTGGAGTGCCAGTGGTGGTGACTCTTCAGATGAATCTTCTGATTATGAATCTTCAGGACAGAAGAATCTTGGACTTATAGCCAGATTACCTATTGATAATCATTGTCTTATGGCTAAGGTACGAAATGCTAAATCATTGACCAATGTTTCTTTAAATTCTAATGATAGTAAGTATTATAACTCTTCTGATGAAGAATCATCTTCTGATGAGGAAAATACTTTACCTACTTATGAAGAAGTCTCTAGATTTGCTGAACTTCTTGAGATTGAGAATTCCAAACTCAACAAGAAACTTGATAAGGCAAATTCTAGGAATTATATTCTTACTAAAGAGATATCAGATCTTTCTAAAGATCTTGATAAGAAAAATGCTGATTTTGAAAATATTTCAAAAAATCTTGAGGAAGTAAGTTCTGAGAAGAACAAACTTGCTAAAGAATTAGAAAAAGTAATTTCTAATAAAAATGTTTTCGAGCCTAACTCTAGTTCCAAAACTAATGATTTTGAGGATAAAAACTTGGTTGTAAAACTCAAGTCCGAAATATTTTCCTTAAAGAAGTGTTTATCAAACTTTACCCATGGTAAGGAAAATTTTGATAAGATGTATTCTCAAATACGACCTTTAAGAAATAAATCCGGATTTGGTTATACCCAAGCAAAATCTGTTTTCAGCAACAACTATTTTGTTCCTCAAAGTGCCCCATTTTGTACTAAGTGTCAATGTGGTGGTCACTGGGCAAGAAATTGTTCCTTAAACAAGACTCAATCCTTAGGTTTTCATAAAGCTTATTTTTCTAAGAAAATGTGGGTACCAAAAATTTTATTGTCTGGAAATATCGGATCCAAACAAGTTTGGATTCCGAAAATCTAACTTTGTTCTTAATTTCAGGAAAATAAAGAAAGTTCCAGCAACAATACTTGGTACATGGATAGTGGATGTTCCCGGCATATGACTGGTAACAAAAGCTTTTTTGAAAAGATTATCAAAACGAAAGGAGGAAAGGTAACTTTCGGAGACAATGCTAAGGGAGAGATTGTTGGTATTGGTAATATTGTTCTTTTAGGTAAAACTTTGATTTCAAATGTTCTTTTTGTTAAAGGTCTTAAGCACAACCTCATTAGCATAAGTCAGTTATGTGATGAAGGTTACCTTGTGAATTTTAGGAATGATAAATGCTTAGTTCACAATTCCAAGGAATAATTTATTCTCTCAGCCAATAGGCAAGAGAATGTTTACACCTTAAACTTAGAAGACCTAAGAAGCCAAGATTTACCTTGCCTAAGTGCAATGGAAGATCACTCTTGGTTATGGCATAGAAGATTAGGACACTGTAATCTTAGAAACCTATGTAAACTCTCTAAGAAGAAACTTGTTAAGGATCTACCGGAGCTTAGATTTGATTCTTCTAAAGTTTGTGATCCTTGTCAATATGGCAAGCAACATAAATCTAGTTTTAAGTCAATCGGTGAAGTCTCAACAACCGATGCATTACAGTTGGTGCATATGGATCTTTTTGGTCCAACACAAACTGGAAGCATTGGAGGCAAATACTATGTGTTTGTTCTAGTTGATGATTACACTAGATTTACTTGGGTCTATTTTCTAGCAAGGAAATCTGAAGCTTTTTCCTATTTCAAAAGTTTTAGAGCTCAAGTTAAAAATGAGAAAAACCTTCCATTGAAAACTATTCATAGTGATCATGGAGGAGAATTTCAAAATTCTGATTTTGAAACTTTTTGTAGTAAGAAAGGTATTACTCACAATTTTTCAGCACCTAGAACTCCTCAACAGAATGGTGTAGTTGAAAGAAGAAATAGAATTCTTCAAGAAATAACTAGAACCATGTTGAGTGAATATTCTATTTCTAGACATTTCTGGGCTGAAGCTGTAAGTACTGCTTGTTATACTATAAATCGAGTTTTAATTAGACCTTTTCTTAATAAAACTCCTTATGAGTTATGGAATGGTAGAAAACCAAGACTTTCCTACTTCAAGGTTTTTGGTTGCAAAGTATTCATTTTGAATACTAAAGATAACTTACATAAATTCGCACCAAAATCAGATGAAGGAATTTTCTTAGGTTATTCCACAACCTCTAAGGCATATAGAGTTTTTAATAAAAATACTTGTACTGTTGAGGAAACAGTACATGTAAAATTTGATGAATCAGATCCTTTTGTTTTTAAAACCTCCCAACCTACATCTTCGGATGTGTTTTCAAAAACTGATTATCAACCTTTGATAGAAGAACCTTCTGATAAGGAAATTGTTCTAGAAGATACTTCTGAAACATTCACCCCAGAAGACTTTCTACCCTATGTTGATGAACAGGTTTTACAAAACCCAAATCAGATGTTTCTTACGAATCATCCCAGTGATAGTATCATTGGTGATGTAAATCAACCTGTAAGGACCAGAAGTTCCTTAAGAAATGAAGTAGAACATCTAGCATTTCTTTACCAATTAGAGCCAAAAAGCACTGATGAAGCTTTAGGTGATGATGATTGGATCAAAGCAATGCAAGATGAACTAAATGAATTCGAAAGGAATAAAGTCTGGACCTTGGTTGAGAGACCTAAGGAAACTTCTGTTATTGGAGTAAAGTGGGTTTTCAGAAATAAATGTGATGAAAATGGAGTCATTGTTAGAAATAAAGCTAGACTTGTTGCTAAAGGCTATAATCAACAAGAAGGAATAGACTATGAAGAAACCTATGCTCCAGTAGCTAGACTTGAATCTATCCGTATTCTACTTGCCTTTGCAGCATTCTTTAATTTCAAACTATTTCAAATGGATGTGAAATGTGCTTTTCTTAACGGTTATGTTCAAGAGAAAGTGTTTGTTGAACAACCTCCTGGCTTTGAAGATACAAAACATCCTGATCATGTTTTTAGACTTACCAAAGCTTTGTATGGCCTTAAACAAGCCCCACGAGCATGGTATGATAGACTCACTGGATTTTTGCTTCAAAATAACTATGTTAAGGGAAATGCAGATCCAACCCTTTTTATAAAGAAAGATAAGAAAAATGTTTTGATTGTTCAAATTTATGTTGATGACATTATATTTGGTTCGACTCAGCAATCTTTGACTGACTCCTTTGCTAGTCTAATGAAATCTGAGTTTGAAATGAGTATGATGGGTGAGTAAACATTTTTCCTTGGTTTTCAAATTTCTCAAAAACCAGAAGGAACCTACATATCTCAACATAAGTATATTAAAGATCTTCTTAAAAAGTTTGGTTATGAAAACACTAAGAGTATAAGTACTCCCATTGGTACCTCAAACTCTTTAGATCTTGATGAAGCTGGGAAACCAGTAGATCAAACATCTTTTAGAGGTATGATCGGAAGTCTACTTTACTTAACAGCTAGTCGACCAGACTTAATGTTTTCAGTATGCTTATGTGCAAGATATCAATCCAATCCTAAGGAATCTCACTTAAAGGCAGTAAAAAGAATTTTTCGCTACCTTAAGGGAACCATGGATCTAGGATTATTTTATACTTCTGGAAATGATTTTGTTCTAAAAAGCTTTTCTGATGCTGACTTTGGTGGATGTAGAATGGATAGGAAAAGTACATCCGGAACTTGTCATTTCTTAGGAGATTCATTAGTTTCTTGGTCATGCAAGAAGCAACATTCTGTTGCACTCTCCACTGCTGAAGCTGAATATGTAGCAGCTGGAAGTTGTTGTGCACAAGTGTTGTGGATGCAACACACACTCACAGACTATGGCTTGAGTTTTACTAAAACTCAAATTTTGTGTGATAACACAAGTGCCATTGCCCTAAGTAAAAACCCTGCACATCACTCCCGTGCAAAACACATAGATATTAGGCATCACTTTCTTAGGGATCACACACTTAAAGGAGACATTATTATTCAGTTTATCGGAACGCAAGATCAACTTGCTGATATTTTCACAAAATCTTTACCTTCTGATAGATTTGAATATATTAAACAGAAGTTAGGAATGATAACCGTAAGGTAATCTTCCTTAATTAACTTTCTTTTGAAAAATCTCCTTACAGTAATAAACTCCTTTTCATAGGGGGAGTACATTTGTTTGTTTATTTAACAAAGTTTTTCAAAATTTGTTTTCAAATTTTTCGGAACGAAAATTTCCGGAATGGAACTTTCGGAACTACCATTTTCCAGAATGGATATTTTCATACAGAATACTTCTGGAATGAAAGTATTCGTATTGAAAATTTCCAGAATGGACAACTTTCGTACTGGGACTTTCATAACCAGATTTTCGTACCAAGTTTTGTATTTCGTATTTACCTTTTTCGTATTTACTTTTTCGTATTTACTTTTTCGTATTTACTTTTTCGTATTTACCTTTTTCGTATTTACTTTTTCGTATTTACCTTTTTCGTATTTACTTTTTCGTATTTACTTTTTCGTATTTACTTTTTCGTATTAAGGTTTTCATATTTAGTTTTTCGTATTGAATTTTTCGTAGTCGTCTTTATATTACCCATTACGAATAATTTTCCTAAGCTAATCCGAAAGGTATGATTTCCTTACTGAAGTTTTCGTAATCATATTTTACTTGCTGGCAGTTTCTTATATTATGTTTTCGGATTATAGTTTTCTTAAATCATTGTTTTAATAAAACCTCAAAAATATCGGATTCAAGCTTTCAACCGTCAGATCTAATCGCAGATCATTCTAAACCGTTAGATCAACCGAGGAAGTTGAACCGTCATCCCAATGCCTATATAAAGGGGACCCTATTTTCTCGTCCCACATCGATTTCAAGCTTTTGCGTGCTGAAGCTCTGACTCTCTGATTTAAGGCCATTCCGATCTTCAGCCTTCTCTGTTCTGAACTTCTCAGAGACTTCTAATCCGAATGTCTGCAGAGTTAGCTTCTCAAGAAATGTCTTCAACTAAGCCCATTTCACAGTGGTTAGTCTACAGAGAATGGTTAGTTCATCCGAATTTCTTCAGCAACTATGATTCTATTATATCAAAGAATATCAAGCTGAATGGCTGGGAAGATGTTGCGGTATCAAAAACCGGAAACCAAGATGAAGTCTACTCTGACTTGCTTGTCGAGTTTTATGAGTCAGTTGCTTTCTTCAAGGAAGAAAATAGAGAAAAATTTTCTTTCAAATCGTATGGCAAGACATATAAGCTATCTTACACCAAGGCTGCAAGCTTGGTAGGGTTGAGTTATGAAGGTGAAGCTGAGTTTATCTCGCACGTTCTGCCAGACTCTTTGGGTAGTTTCAACAAGGAGAAAGCCTTAGAAATTCTAGGATTTGATGATGACAAGGCTCCGAAAATTGCAAGTCTTTCTACAAACTTCCGGATTCTGGAGTTATGGGTGCAAGGGATTATTGTACCGAGAAAAGGAGATAAGGATAGCTTGAAGAAGAGTGAGATATACATCTTGGATTTCCTGATAAATCTAAGAAAGTTCAACTTGATGAAGCATATTCTTCTCAACATTGATAATTTGAAGAAGGGGAATCTGAGAGCTCAGATAGTAATGTACCCGGCAATATTGTCGAAGCTGATAGTTCGGTGCCTAGAATCCTTCAAGGTTGCTTGCAGTTCTAAGCCGAAAGTTTGCAAGATCATGTTGCTCAGTGATGCAACTCTTAAAAGGATGAATATAGCTTTTGACAAGAAGTCTGGCATGTTTATTGATCTTCCTCCTCAAGTAGAAGTGACTCCGAAAGTGGCTGATCCGGAATCATCCAAGCCAGTAAGGAAGAGGAAGCAGAAAGAAGTGGTAGGCGAAGCCGAGGAACCTAAGTCTAAGGAAGTCCATTCCGCACCTCCTAAGCCTAAGAAGATGAAGACATATACTGATGAGGTTGCAGCGAAGTGGAGAGCAGACAAGGAGAAGAGGAAGGAAGGAGATCCGCAGTTCGGATTGGATCCTGCAGAGGCTAAGGCTCTGAAAGAAAAGGCTGCTGATGAGCTCGAGAAGCAAGCAAAGGAAAAGAAGCTGAAGAAGAAGTTGTCAGAATCTGAGGCTGTGCAAGCGTTGTTGAAATTTAATGAAATGGTTTCAGCAACCATTCCCGTTCCGAGATCTTTTTCTCTGGAATCTCTACCTGAGACTCCAGGAAGAAATCTTGTTACTCCGGAAGAGGCTGTTGCTACTGAGGAAGTGGAGCAAGTGGAAGAGGTTGAAGAAGCGGCTGAAGGAAGTGGAGAGACAGGAGATGTGCTCAAACAAATAGATGAATATAAGGGAACTCCTTCGGAACACCTCTCGCTCCGAACATCTGAAGCTCAATCTTCAAAGCTTGCTACTCCTGCAATGGAAGAAGAAAAGGGAGAAGAAGAAGTTACTTGTCAAGAACATATTTTACTTGATGCTGCTCAGATGGGAAACGTAGAAGCCAATGTTCAAGAAGTTTCTGATGAGGAAGATAAAATTGTTCAAGTCTCTGATAGCGAGAAGAAATCTCCGGAACAGGTTTCTATTCCGGAAAAAGATAAGGGGAAACGAATTCTTGCTGATACCCCGAGTTCAGAAAAGAGTATGAGGAAGGAAGCTGGTAGTTCTTCTAAGAGGAAGTTGGAGCTTATTGAAGAAGAAAATTATCCTAGCAAGATGTCAGATTCGGAGTCATCATCGTTGGGGCACGATTTTGTTGTTCAGTCCTTGAAGAAGTTGGTGGGAACCATTCCGACCTTCTCCAGTATAGACTCTAGATGCCAGATGCTTCAACATACGATGAATCAGAAAACCGACTCCGTATCCATGGTTATGGATAAATGTGTTGAGATAGAAGCTCAGTTCAAAAATTTCTTTATTGGTTACGAAGCCCATAAAAGATCCTGCAAAAGGATGACTAGCTGGTCGAAGAAGAATGTGGAAGAGATGAGGTTGCTGGATGAGTTTCAGGAGAATGTTAAGGATGCATTTCAAACCGAGGACAAGAAGTTTCATGAGATGACTGCATCATTCGATGAGAAATTAACAGAGGAAAAGAACATTCAGAGTCAGGAAGTAAGAGATCTGAATGGAAAGCTCAACTATGTTAATCAAAGTTGGAAATTTGAAAGAGATCATCAGATCAATTTTCTAGAAAGGATAAAGTCTCAGGAAGAGAAAATGGAAGCTCAGGAAGAAAAGTTGAAGGCTCAGGAAGAAATAATTGAAGCTCAGTCAGCAAGAATAGTTGCCTTAGAGAAGCAAGCAGAGGAAGATCATAAGGACCTCAAAAAGATCAAGACAATTCTCAAGGGGCTAATGTCGAAAGAGAAAGATCCGAAATGACCAATCCGATCTTTTTGTTGTTTTTTTTGTTGCTGACATTTCAAATTTAATGAGAATCGTGCTTGTTGTTCCTTTTGTTGTCATTACTAATTCTTTCAGGTACTTTGTTATTTTTTCCATTCCCTCCAAATTCTTTTTGAAAATCACAAAGGGGGAGAAGGAAAAGATCCTTAAGAAAAAGAGGAAATCTAATAAGAGTTTTTCAAAGGGGGAGAAAGGAAAATACCCAAGGAAAAAGAACTCTAATAAGAGTTTGTTTAAGGGGGAGTTTTTCTTAAAGAAACATCACTCCGGAAATATGAATATGATCCTTAGAGTTTCAAAGCCTAAGGGGGAGTTAGTCGTATTCATCTATATTCTTAAACCAAGGGAGATAAGCTTTAATATGTTTCTTTCTTCTTAGAATAGCTTTTTCGTAAGGATGTTTGTGCTTTCCAAAAAGGGGGAGATTGTTGAGTCAATAAGGTTTTCCTTATGACTTTTCCATTCCTTCTTGTTTTGAAAATCACAAACACCTTATCTTTAAGGAAAATCGCTTTTGTAAGGAAAAATGCTTTCTTAAGGAAAATTGCTTTTATAAGGAAAAATGCTTTCTTAAGGAAAATTGCTTTTGTAAGGAAAAATGCTTTCTTAAGGAAAATTGCTTTTGTAAGGAAAAATGCTTTCTTAAGGAAAATCGCTTTTATAAGAAAAATTTATCGTTATCATATTTTCATTAATATTTTTCTTAAGTATGAAATTTGGATTCACTTTCTCGGAATCATTAAAACTGATAAAAAGCATTCTGTTTTAAGATTCGGTTCTGGACAAGAACTATAAGGAAGTTTCATTCCGAAGTCCGGATATGAATTCTGACTAAGTTCTATTCCAGATTCAGGATACGAATTCTGAAGAAGAATTCTCATTACGAATTCTAATGAAGAAATCCCATTCCGAATTCTCCTTACGAATTCTGATAAAGAATTCTCATTACGAATTCTGATAATGAATTCTCATTACGAATTCTGATGATAAATTCTCATTACGATTTCTAATGACGAATTCCTATTCCGAATTCCTATTCCGAATTTTTATTCCGAATTCACCTATTAAACAGAATCTAGTTATCATTGTTTTATACACTCTGAATTTATTCACTCCGAACTTTCACTCCGAAATTTCTATTCCGAACCTTTATGTTAGAGTTTAAAACGATGTCGTGCATTCTGTTACACTTACTTTGTTATAAAACGATGTCGTCCATTTTGTTATAAACTAACCGTTGTCTAAGTGACACGTGTACAGGTCCCTCCGAAATTCAAGGAAAATATGACCGTTGGAGGAGGAGCCGACCTTACCTATAAATAGGAGCTCATTTGAAAGAGCTCGGTGCTGATTGCTGAAAAAGGGCTTACATGCTATTGAAGTGATTTCTAGAGAGAGAGTCTCTTATTAACTCTCAAAGCTTCGTGCGACTCCGAATGCTGGTGATTACATTCGAGGGCTTCCGGGGATAGGAAGACAGAGGTGCCGACTACCTTAAAGATCGAGGGCTTTCTTGCTGAGAAAGACAGAGGTTGCCAACTACCTTGAAGTTGAGGGCTTGCGGGGATAGCAAGACAGAGACACCGATCTTCGTATCGAGGGCTTACCCTGGTGTGGGTAAGACAGACTTGCTTGAAAGTATAAATCAAGGGACCTTTATCCAAGGTTGTTGGATACCCTTCTCTTTGGGTTAAAAGACTATTATCTTGTTACTAGTAGTTTTACTACTTGTCTTTATTCCGCTGCATTTTGTATCTTAAGGAAAGTATAACTTTCTTATACTTCCTTACTTACTCTGATTAGTTTAGATTCTATACGCTTTAAGGTAGAATCTTATATTGTAACTTTTGTTAAGTTTCAAATTCCGGAACCATATTTCCGGAACCTACTTTTGGAATCCCTTTCCAAGTTCAGTTCGGTGTTAGAGGTGTTGTGAATTTACTTAGTTTAACTTTGTCTTAGTCCTTTCCTTTTCTTAAGGAAACTCTAGTTATTCATAACTAACTTTAAAGGTTCCAAAAGAATTTTTAAAGTATACAATTCACCCCCCCTCTTGTATATTGAGCATCTCATATTATATTTCGATCCTACAATAAATTTTCATTACATGGTATGGCTTGAGAATATTTTAATGTTTAGTTTCATGTAAATAGGGTACATTATACATGAAATAAAAAATAATTCTTCCAAAACACTTTAATGTTTCCTTAAAGGATTCATGCTATGTAAATTTGTTACATCAAATATCATAATGACATACATCAAAGGAAAAGGTTGAGGATGAGGCAATATAATGGAATAAGAAAGGGAAACATTTTACATATAATCAAAATGAATATCAATAACAACATCAAGAATATATTTATTGAATGAGAAAGAGAAAGTTAGTAATATAATAATAATAAGAACAAGATTTATAACATAGAAATGTGGCTACAAAATTTAAAAGGGATACTCATAAGCATATCACCAAGGTTTTTCACAAAGATGCAATAAAAAAATTACCACAATTATTCACTTCGGCATCATAAAACATGTCATCTCTAAAGATTAAATTATTTACCCAATGAATTAGAGTTCTATAAAAGATAATAAATAATATTTATTAACTAATGCGAGCCATGTATATTATAATTAGGAATTTCATATATAACAATTAGAGAATAAAGAATGGGTTTTTATCGAAATTATCACATTTCAAAAAAAATTACTGATAAAATCATTAATTAATTTTTTACACACAGAAAGGGAATGTGAGTTTCATGTATGTTAATAAACAAATAACAGAAAAATTTTTTACATAAATTTTAATACTCATAAAAATAGAGGTTTATTATTCCTATAACGAAAATAAAATAGAATTTCTTAAGTGGAGAGAAAAAATTTGAGGGGTAAATTCAACAACATCGTGGTAATAATTTTTTCTTAGAAAAGGGTAAAATGAGGGGGTACAAGGGTATTCCATTGAAAAAACATAACATGGAAGTATTCGAAAGATAAAAAGGGAAATTAAATGTGGTATCAATAACATTTATATGACATATAAAAAAGGTTATTAGATTGAAGAGAAAAGAAGTATTATTGTATTATATTGAAGAGTTACTCCTAAATATTGGGGAACTGAATATTAGGGGCTTTAAAAAAATATGGGGGAATAATTGGGAGGTAAAACTACAATAATTTTATATATAATGGATTGGGTGTGAAATGAAAATGATAAATGGGTGGTATTTATAGAAAAATTAAAGTCTTTGTTTAAAAATTTCCAAATACAGGCCTTGGAAATCTAGTTTGTGGAAAATGAAATAATACAGATTTACCTGTGGGTTTTTCCCATTGTTTTGTACATTTTTAAATATTTTATGTTTTAAAGCCTATAGAAATGAGATTCATTTTATATTACTTCTCTTGGTATGGAAAATTAATGATTCCACATGGTACAATTTTTAAAAATCAATGTATCTATTTTAGAATTTGTAAAGTCATTTACAGGTTTGGAAATTTATTAAAATGAATAAGAATATTTTATAATAATAAAATAACATAATTTTAGTAACTACTTATGGTTAATTAACTATTGAATCATTATTACATAATTATTAATTCATTAAACATACCGAAAACCCAATACTATACTTTTAATATTCCCTGAAAAATAAAGTTTTATAAAAAATTATCATAAATTAAACCTATCCTAATTTCTACATGTTGACTTATTAATAAATTTTACTTTATTAGAGTAATTATATAAATATGATAATTTTAACATTTAAATAAAAATATCCTATTTTTTGGAAAAAATAATGGGTTATAAGTCATATTCCAATTTCTGACATATAAAAAATCTGAATGACATAATGAAATTATTTTATCATTTCTAGTTAATAATAGTGTTTTTAATATACTTTTTAATTGAAATGAATATTTTTTATAATACCTTAGTTTATAATAAAAATTTATATTTTTTCTGAAAAATACAATCTGTTTCTGAAAACTAAATTTATCAAATTCATCTTAATTATAAATATATTTTATTAATAATGTCTCTTCATATAATTAAATTTATACAAGGAAAATTAATTTATAAAAAGGAATTGAAATTTAAGAAACTGAGGTTGGGACATATAACACCTTATAACACCAGCGTACGACCTAACAGTAAGATGTGTGATGGTGATAGATTAATTGGGTGGCATGGTTAACATCGACACGAGTGGTTATTTCCACTAATATAAACATATCTCATAAGCGATTTCATTATAGATTTACTTGTTAAATCTCTTTTCAGGATTGGTCATGGAAAAACCTTAGTGATACTTCCTCCCTATCATGTTCTAAAAAATCTGATTCATATTGAATGACTTGACTAGTTTAGGCCACAGCTTATCCTTTATGAATTAATTATAAATTATCATTGCAACTTATAAATACTAGTTATAATAGTTTAATAATTTCCAATGGGTATATTTCTCAATATCCAAATCCCAATGGTCACATTTCCCATTGTACTCTATAAATACCACATCAATATTTCATTCAATATTCTATACAATTATTTTCTAAATTTTTTATTGTTTTATATGTTATTCATTTCAATAGTATTTTCCATGGGGCAGATGATTCTTATAGAATGGGGAAATCCATGGATTACCATTATGTGACTAATTTTTTGGTCATAAGTAAAGCGGTATGCTTTTTTTCCATAATATAATATAATAATTTTTTCTATAGAAACAAATATAAAAAATCATGGGTTATTGCATTATTTATCTATAATATTACATATATTTTCATCTCCTATTAGTATTTATATTTTTAAATTATATTTAACATTTTATATACTTTTGGTTCACAATTTGACTAAAATAATTCTTTTTAGTGGAACTGACCATTTAATTTTATTTCTATTAGGAAATATTTATCCCCCCATGTTCATATTTTTTTTTTAAATTTCATCATGCATTTTTTTATCTATACTTAAATGACTGATATTTTTATCTTTTAATTTCTTTAAAAAAATTGAATAGAATTTTCTAACATTTTTCACATAGGTCTTATTCTATTGGCTTTGATTGTCTATACGAATGTGATAAAATAACCCCTTTTTAACATTCACTATATGAATTTCATTCATCAATCTTGTCCATTTTTCATTGTCATACTTGTTATTTGTGTTTTCATCATTTTCCCAAATTATATATATTCCCATTTTTTCAATTTTAATTTTTCAAACCATAAAAGGTTATTTCATCACATTTTTCAAAGTAATTTCCCAACACTATTATAATTTTTTCAACATTAACATCAACATAAAAAAATGTTAAATAATATTTATTAGAAATATTCTTATATTCTATCATTCAATATCATTCTGTAGAAAAATTATAACCGTGTTAATAGAAATTATATTGAATCATGTTTCATTCCACATGTTCATAAATATATAATAGAGATATAAATGTTTTCATGTTATTATGAAACACATAATTATCAATTTACTTATATGAAGTATGGGATAATAACTATATATCCCTCTAATTAATTTCATTACATTAAACATTACCTATCCCAATGGTCTCAAAACGTTTGGATAGCCCATGGAACTGTTTGGATATGTTATCCCAACACTTCCATGAACTATTGGAATGGGAGGCATTGGGATAGCTCTATACCAATGGTTTATAGAGAACCACTGGTATAGGGTGTGTAAAATTACATCTTCCCAATGGTTTAAGATAAACTATTGGGATTTCCTTAACCCAATAGTTCAAAACAATTGGAATAAACTATTACTAATGTTTATAACCATTGGTATAAGGATATCCCAATGGTTTTGAAGCATTCAGAAAACCCTATCCCAATGGTCCATCATGAACTATTGGGATAGATGTATACCAAGGGCTGTAAAACCATTAGTATAGACAATCCCCCAACTCCACAGATTCCCATCACCTGTAATGATCCTCTGGTAATTCACCTACAACATCCCACATAAAAAACAGAACTATAGAAACCCAGTATCTTCAAAACAAAAAACAGTCCTACTCCAGTACATGGAAAACATACCTACACCAACAATTCAGAGCACCTGTAATAAAAAACCTCCATAACTACATTAAATTCACATAAAAAAACAAATTAGAACTACTGAACTACCTATAATGTAATGAAATTCAA
>CAUJRU010002323.1:0-82604 GCA_963277665.1 Viscum album
ACGTGGTTGCGCCCAAATTTACCCTACTGGTAAAAGCGGTCGATGTAGTACATGTAGGGGTCGAATCCACAGGGACTGAAGAAGTAACCTTGAGACTCTATGATTTGGTGAAGGATGGGCTATGAAGTAGCCAACTTTGGTTTTGATTTTGTATGGTTTAAATAATACAAATAAAAATAAGTGAATTCAATTCAATGAAAATGGGTTGATCTTAGGATTATGCTCGGGGTGGATTGAATGAATTTTACTTCTTTAGACAATTTTGGTTTTATTAATTCTTGATGAATCCATTCTTCAAAAATAACATTACCGTCATCATTTTCTGGTTTGGTGCTTACTAAACACAATTAATAATCTTCAATACACTTAGAGAACCAAATTCATGATCTCTATGAGGTATATAGTCATTTAGTAATTGAATTTAGTTTTCTCAAACACAGTAAAGATGAAGAGTAGAAATAACTGAAGAATGGATGTCTTAATTTAATTATCCAATTAACAACAATTTGTTCATAAAATAACATTCAATCCAGCCTTTTCATCCTCCTAAGATCAACCCATTAAATAGTTATCCCTCTATTGATGGTATACTCTCAATGGTGGGAAGAAGATAGCTAACAAGAATTGGATTGAAAAATTTAAAATCGCGGAAATAACGAGTCATCCTCCGTGTGTGTGAATGAAATTCACACCTTTGTGTGAACTAATTCACAACAACATAGAGATATCACTATTCTTGTGATAATAAAGTTTAAATAAATGAAATGGAAAATATATAAGAGATATAATTTTAGTAAGAACATAAAGATACAAAAAAGAAACTTACATGGAAATGGAAACCATTATAAAGGAAATTTGGAAGCATAACCTTACAATGAAACAAGCAACAAAAGATGATAAGAAAAATATCCACCCCTATTCCCTTCACCACTATCTCCTTATATAGGCATATTAGGAGCCTTATATCCACCCTCCACAATCAATTAATCCCCCAACAATTAATGGAGTCAAAAAGAGGGTGAATAATCAAAAGGAAATTGATGTTTCAAAGTTGACCCGAAAAACTGTCCAGATTCGTCCACCATATTTACGTGTGAATTTGTAATTGAATAAGGCCGAATAAGGCGGGGTTTTAGAAGAGAAATATATTATTAGATCTGTCCTCTATGATCTTTAAATATTTCAGGAAATTTGGCTTAGTAGTTTCGATGTTATGGTTGAAATGGTGGGACAGATTTCGGTGCATTAATGTCGGGTCCAACATTTAAATCTCAACTTCAGATCCTTTTATCATCATGAAAAAATCAGATTTAGCTCCATCCAAAGTTGAATAAAATGATCCTCATATTTTTATCTTTCTACTGTATAAATTTGAGCTTCATTGGGCTTAGTTTTTGGGCCCCATATTTGTTTGATGGGCCTTAGGCCCATTATGCTTTTTCCAGCAAGTTTCTGCCATCAGGTGAAAAAATATCCATCTTCATTTTAGATTCATCCATCAGACCTTTGAGAAAAAATGTTTCAAATAAATTTATAAATCATATACCAAAATATAAAATTAAAATTATGAATATTGTAATTTCCACAAGCAAATTATTTAGTGGGTCCAAATTGACACTTTAAGCATGAATTGCACAATGATGGAAAATGAAGTTCAATTTCTGAATTGGACTAAAATTGATGTTTATGAACATTTAAACACACTAAGATTAAGATCTTAAAAATGAATATTAGCCACTTTCATTGACTAATCACACCCCCAACTTGAGTTTTTCTAGTCTCGAGCAAAATAAATTACAAATATGAAATTCAAATCACCTTTTCCAAAAACATTTTAATACACATTGCTCACCCAAATATATAATACAAAAAAATTACGAAACCCATCAAAATAATTTAAAACAAGATAGGTCCATAATCATATCCCAAGACCAATCTAATTCCTTTCTTCAAATTCATCGCCACATTTCATCCAATTTCAATTAAGCATGATAAAGTGTTGTGCATCACAAAAAATTTGAGGACCATTTTATTGTTCAAGGGGAAAAAATGGAAGCGCTAGGTGGGAATCACATTAAACATTAAGATTAGTATCCTTTTTTTTGTTTGTTTTTTTAACCACAATAGATATGAAAAGACTAACTCTGGGAAATACAACTATAGAGTCACAATCCCCAAGTGTCGGACACCACACATATTGTCAATTCCATTCTCTACAATAGAGATATAAAGCCTAACTCTGGGCAAGACAACTATAGAGTCACGATCCCCAAGTGTCGAACGCCACACATTTGGAAAAAACATTGCTCTATGTGGTCATTATTTTTCTTTATAATTTTTTTTGTTTTTTTTTATACTCAAATTAAACAAAAAGTGACCCAAGAACCATATGCTATAATTAAAGGGAACCAATAAATCAAATTTACACCCCACGATCCAGTAGAAGTGCATTGTGCATTTTTTATTAAAAGGATGAAAATGTAAACTTTGAAAAATCACATCAGACAACCGCACTTTCTAAAAACTATGCTCATGAACTTAAACTTGCATTAAAATCAGAATCAAGGCATGAAAAATTATTTGATATCCAATTTCAGAGTTTTAAATGTGTGTTATCATGTTCAAGGTTAATGGAATTTTTCTTTCCATGCATGTTCTTATTAAAAAATCATTTTTTATTTCATCTCCCCCCAACATAGAATAACACTTTCCCCCGTGTTTAAAGAAAATAAAAGTTAGAAGGGGGTAGGAGAGGAGTTCAAAGAGGAAATTTGAAAATGATAATCATGGAATGAAGTCACCTGGTGGTTGATGAAGAAATCGCATGCCGATGTCTCCCTTCAATCTTGGGATCGAGTATCAGCAGCTTTGATGGGGGTGAATGGATTTTCCTTATGTATTATGACATTTCCTTTTATTTTTTTAACCAATAAAAACATAAAAATAAACAAAACAAAATAAACTGATGATACATTGTTTTCTTTTTAGATTTCTGGGCAAGGTATTACTCAGAGATCATGCCACATGACAAGGATGAATATGGAGATCCCCTTTCCTACCCATCCTTACTCATAAAAGAAGAATAGGTCAAAAGTCTATGGTAATTTATTATATGAAAAAAAATGATTCAAAATGATTAGAAACATGGAATCCATGGGTTGCCTCCCATGCAGCACTTTTGTTTAACGTTGTTAACTCGACTTGTACCCCCCAACTTATCCAATTCCAACTTTCAACATTTTTAGGACCCCATTTTTGTCCACTACAACTTGATTCAGATTGATTTTTTTTTATAATTTGATTCATGTAAAATTCCATTGTCAATAATGAGTGTGGAAGGCCAAGGAAATTTGGTAATGGTTGATTCGGTTGAATTTCTCGTCTTTCCTAAGACATCAATGACCAATCCAACATTATTGGTTTCTTGAGGAGAATGAACTACAAATACAACGTCTTTCTTATCTCATATAGTGGGATTCTTGAGTTCGGAAGAAAGTAAAATAATTTTGAGCTTGGGTTTATTGAAATTTCCTAAAGGAGATTGACAAATTAAATCAAAATAATTTTCTTCTCCAAAACATTTAGAAATAATTGGTTCATTTTGAAAATAATATTCATCCTGAAAATTATCCAGTTGAATATCAGAAGTGTGTGTGGGATCACTATTCGTTATATCTCCCAATGGTTCAATGATCAGTGATTCTAAAAAAATGTTATTGGAGCAATATTCTCAACACTCAATCCATGAAGACAATTTTTCCCCTTGTGAATCCAAAAAATTAATTTCCTCCTTAATTAAATAACCTTCAACATTTCCTCGATCTTGTTCAGTTGTCCCATCTCCTAAGGTTAGTTCTTTTTTCAATCCATGGTATGTTTTTGGGATAAAGGATTCATCTATCAATGATTAGGAAAGAATATCTTGAGTGGGGACAGGTTCTTCAAAAGTCTTAAAGCTTTGTAATTCTAATCTGAAAGATGAAACTTCTGAATTCATTTTATCCATTTGTTCACACAATTGTTCAAGAATTTTTTCAGGATTAGGGTTGATATATGTTTGTACATCATGGACTTCCTCATTATTTATCTTTTCAATCATTCTTGATAGGTATGGAAATTGATCTTTTAAACATTCAGCATCCCATTGAATGTTCATGTTATCAGGTGTGGGTTAATCATTCAAGTGTTGATCAAAGTAATTTTCTATCTGAGGGGGATCCCATTGTTTATTTTCTATTTGATTCCAGCCTAAGTTTATGAAAGTAAATTGTTGATGATACTCCATTGGAATTGAATTAAATTTGGATTTGGATTTTTTGGACACACGAAAACAGAAAGGGGAATGAAAAGAGAAATATATGTGAGAAAAGAAAATTTAGGTGAGAATAGAAGGTGGGTGTCTAAGAATACTTACCTGGGTCCTCGGCAACGGGGCCAAAATTTGGTTGTGCCCAAATTTACCCTACTGGTAAAAGCGGTCAATGTAGTACATGTAGGGGTCGAATCCACAGGGACTGAAGAAGTAACCTTGAGACTCTATGATTTGGTGAAGGATGGGCTATGAAGTAGCCAAATTTGGTTTTTATTTTGGATGGTTTAAATAATACTAAGAAACCTAAGTGAATTAAATTCAATTAAAATGGGTTGATCTTAGGATTATGATCATGGTGGATTGAATGAATTTTACTTCTTTAGAAAATTTAGGTTTTATTAATTTTTAATGAATCCATTCTTCAAAAATAACACTACCTTCATCATTTTCTGGTTTGGTGCTTACTAAAAACAATTAATAATCCCCTATACACTTATAGAATTAAATTCATGATCTCTCCAAGGTATATGTTCATTTAGTAATTGAATTTAGTTTTCTCAAACACAATAAAGATGAAGACTAGAAATAACTGAAGAATGGATGACTTAATTTAATTATCCAATTAACAACAATTCGTTCATAAAATAACATTCAATCCAGCCTTTGAATCCTCGTAAGATAAACCCATTAAATGGTTAGACCACCATTGATGGTATACTCTAAATAGTGGGCGGAAGATGGCTAATAAGAATTGGATTGAAAAAATTAAAATCGTCGAAATAACGAGCCCTCCTCCGTGTGTGTGAATGAAATTCAAACCTTTGTGTGAACTAATTCACAACAACATAGAGATATCACTATTCTTGTGATAATAAAGCTTAAATAAATGAAATTGAAAACATATAAGAGAAATAATTTGATTAAGAACATAAAGATACAAAAAAAGAAACTTACATGGAAATGGAAAACATTACAAAGGAAATTTGGAAGCATAACCTTACAATGAAACAATCAACAAAAGATGATAAGAAAAATATCCACCCCTATTACCTTAACCACAATATCCTTATATACGCATATTAGAAGCCTTAAATCCACCCCCACAATAAATTCACCCCCCAACAATTAAGAGAGTCAAAAGGAGGGTGAATAATTAAAATGAAATTGACGTTTTGAAGTTGACCCGGAAAACTGTCCAGATTCTTCCACCATATTGAAGTGTAAATTTGTAATTGAATCAGGCCAAATCCAGAGGGGTTGTATAATAGAACTATCTTATTCCATCTATCATGAAAACATCAGATTTAGCTCTGGCCACTGTTGAATAAAATGATCCTCATATTTTTATATTTCTACAGTAAAAGGTTTATCTTCATTGGGATTAGTTTGTGGGCTCCATATTTGTTTGATGGGCCTTAGGCCCATTATGCTTTTTCCAGGAAGTTTCTCCCTTCAGGTGTAAAAATCTCCATCTTCACTTGAGATTCATCCATCAGACCTAAAAGGAAAAATGTTCCAAATAATGTGGTGAATAATATACCAAAATAAAAAATTAAAATGATGAATATTGTAATTTACACAATCAAATTATTGAGTGTGCCCAAATTGACACTTTAAGCATGAATTGCACAATGATGAGAAATGAAGTTCAATTTCTGAATTGGACTAAAATTGATGTTTATAAAAATTTAAACACATTAATATTAAGATCTTAAAAATGAATATTAGCCACTTTCAGTGACTAATAACACCCCCCCAACTTGAGTTTTGCTAGTCCCGAGCAAAATAAATTACAAATATGAAATTCAAATCCCCTTTTCCAAAAACATTTTAATACACATTGCTCACCCAAATATATAATAAAAAAAAATTATGAAACCCATCAAAATAATTTAAAAAAAGCTAGGTCCATAAGCATATCCCAATCCCAAGCTCATTCCTTTGTTCAAATTCATCACCACATTTCATCCAATTTCAATTAAGCATGATAAAGTGTTGTGCATCACAAAAAATATGAGGACCATTTTATTGTTCAAGGGGAAAAGATGGTAGCGCTAGGTCGGAATCACATTAAACCTTAAGATTATTATCCTTGTTTTTTGATTTTGTTTTGTTTTTTGTTTTTTTTATTGTTTATTTTTTAACCACAATAGATATGAAAAGACTAACTCTGTGCAAGACAACTATGGAGTCGTGATCCCCAAGTGCCGGATGCCACACATATTGTCAATTCCATTCTCTACAATAGAGATATAAAGCCTAAATCTGGGCAACACAACTATGGTGTCACGATCCCCAAGTGTCGGACGCCACACATTTGGACAAAACATTTCTCTATGTGGTCATTATTTTTTTTTATAATTTTTTTTATACTCAAATTAAACTAAAAGTGACCCCAGAACCCTATGCTATAATTAAAGGGACCCAAGAACTCAAATTTACACCCACGATCTAGCAGACATGCATTGTGGAATTTTTATTAAAAGGATGAAAATGTAAAATTTGAAAAATCACATCAGGCAACCGTACTTTCCAAAAACTATGCTCATGAACTTAAACATGCATTAAAATCAGAATCAAGGCATGAAAAATTATTTAATATCCAATTTCATAGTTTGAAATGTGTGTTATCATGTTCAAGGTTAATGGAATTTTTCCTTCCATGCATGTTCTTATTAAAAAAATCATTTTTTATTTCATCTCCCACCAACATAGAATAACACTGTCCCCAGTGTTTAAAGAAAAGAAAATTTAGAAGGGGCTGGGAGAGGAGTTCAAAGAGGAAATTTGAAAATGATAATCATGGAATGAAGTCACCTGGTGGTTGATGAAGAAATTGCATGTCGATGTCTCCCTTCGATCCTAGGTTCAAGTCTCAGTGGCTTTGATTGGGGTGAATGGATTTTCCTTTTGACTTACGACATGTCCTTTTATTTTTTTAACCTATAAAAACATAAAAATAAATAAAACAAAATAAATTGATGATACATTGTCTTCTTTTTAGATTTCTGGGTAAGGTATTACTCATAGATCACGCCACGTGACACAGATGAATATGGAGCTCCCCTCTCATACCCATCCTTACTCATAAAACAAGAACAGGTAAACAGTCTATGGTAATTTATTATATGAAAAACAATGATTCAAAATTATTAGAAACATGGAAACCAAGGGTTGCCTCCCATGATGCGCTTTTGTTTAACGTCGTTGGCTCAACTTGTACCCCGCAACTTATCCAATTCCAACGTTCAACATTTTTAGGACCCTATTTTTGTCCACATCAACTTGATTCAGATTGATTTTTTTATAATTTGATTCCTGTGAAATCCCATGGTCAATAATGAGTGTGGAAGTCCAAGGAAATTTGGTAATGGTTGATTCGGTTGAATTTCTAGTCTTTCCTAAGACATCAATGACCAATCCAACATTATTGGTTTCTTGAGAAGAATGAACTACAAATACAAGGTCTTTCTTATCTCCTATAGTGGTATTCTTGAGTTCGGAAGAAAGTAAAATAATTTTGAGCTTGGGTTTATTGAAATTTCCTAAAGGAGATTGAAAAATTAAATCAAAATCAGTTTCTTCTCCAAAACATTTAGAAAGAATTGGATCATTTGGAAAATAAGATTCATCCTGAAAATTGTCTAGTTGAATATCAGATGTGTGTATGAGATCACTATTCGTTATATCTCCTAATTGTTCAATGATCGGTGATTCTAAAAAAATGTTATTGGAGCAATATTCTGAACACTCAATCCATGAAGACAAAATTTCCCCTTGTGGATCCAAGAAATTAATTTCCTCCTGATCTAAATACCCTTCAACATTTCCTTGATCTTGTTCATTTATACCATATCCAAAGGTTAGTTCTTTTTTCAATCCATGGGATGTTTTTGGGATAAACTATTCATCTATCAATGATAAGGAAATAACATCTTGAGTGGGAACGGGTTCCTCAAAAGTCTTAAAGCTTTGTAATTCTAATCTGAAAGATGAAACTTCTGAATTCATTTTATCCATTTGTTCACACAATTGTTCAAGAATTTTTTCAAGATTAGGGTTGATATATGTTTGTACATCATGTACTTCCTCATTATTTATCTTTTCAATCATTCTTGATAGGTATGGAAATTGATCTTTTAAACATTCAGCATCCCATTGATTGTTCATGTTTTCGGGTGTGGGGTAATCATTCAAGTGTTGATCAAAGTAATTTTCTATCTGAGGGGATTCCCATTATTGATTTTCTATTTTATTCCATCCTGAGTTTATGAAAGTAAATTTTTGATGATACTCCATTGGAGTTGAATGAAATTTGGATTTAGATTTTTTTGGACACACGAAAACAAAAAGGGGAAAAGAAAAGAGAAATATAGGTGAGAAAATAGAATTTAGGTGAGAATAAAAGGTGGGTGTCTAAGAAAACTTACTTGGGTCCCTGTAAATGGCGCCAAAATTTGGTTGCGCCCAAATTTACCCTACTGGTAAAAGCGGTCGATGTAGTACATTTAGTGGTCGAATCCACATGGACCGAAGAAGTAACCTTGAGACTCTATGATTTTGGGAAGGATGGGCTATAAAGTATCCAACTTTGGTTTTGATTTTGGATGGATTAAAGAATACTAAGAAACCTAATTGAATTAAATTCAATGAAAATGGGTTGATCTTAGGATTATGCTCGGGGAGGATTGAATGAATTTTACTTCTTTAGACAATTTTGGTTTTATTAATTCTTGATGAATCTATTCTTCAAAAATAACACTACCTTCATCATTTTCTGGTTTGGTGCTTACTAAAAATAATTAATAATCCCCTATACACTTAGAGAACCAAATTCGTGATCTATATGAGGTATATGGTCATTTATTAATTGAATTTAGTTTTCTCAAACACAATAAAGATGAAGAGTACAAATAACTGAAGAATGGATGTTTTAATTTAATTATCCAATTAAAAACAATTCGTTCATAAAATAACATTCAATACAGGCTTTGCATTATCCTAAGATCAACCCATTAAATGGTTATCCCTCCATTTATGGTATACTCTAAATGGTGGGAGGAAGATGTCTAACAAGAATTGGATTGAAAAAATTAAAATCGTGGAAATAACGAGCCCTCCTCTATGTGTGTGAATGAAATTCACACCTTTGTGTGAACTAATTCACAAGAACACATAGATATCATTGTGCCTGTGATAATAAAGTTTAAATAAATGAAATGGAAAATATAAAATAGAAATAATTTTATTAAGAACATAAAGATACAAAAAAGAAACTTACATGGAAATGGAAAACATTACAACGAAAATTTGGAAGCATAACCTTACAAAGAAACAAGCAACAAAAGATGATAAGAAAAATATCCACCCCTATTCCCTTCACCACTAGATCCTTATATAGGAATATTAAAAGACTTAGATCCACCCCCACGATCAATTCACCCCCCAACAATTAATAGAGTCAAAATGAGTGTGAATAATCCAAAGGAAATTGACGTTTCGAAGTTGACCCAGAAAACTGTCCAGATTCGTCCACCATATTGATGTGTGAATTTGTAATTGAATAAGGCCGAATCCAGAGGGGTTGTAGAAGAGAACTATATTTTTTCATATATCCTATATGAGCTGTGAAAATTTCAGGAAACTTGGCTCAGCCGTTTGGAAGTTATGGTCGAAATGGTAGGACGGATTTCTGTGCATTAATGTCGGGTCCACCATTTAAATCTCAACTTCTGATCCCTTTATCATAATTAAAACATCAGATTTAGCTCCATCAACAGTTTAATAAAATGTTCCTAATATGTTTATCTTTCTAATGTATAAATTTGAGCTTCATTTGGATTAGTTTGTGGGCCCGATATTTGTTTCATGGGCCTTAGGCCCATTATGCTTTTTCCAACAAGTTTCTGACTTCAGGTGCAAACATCTCCATCTTCACTTGAGATTAATCCATCCGACCTAAAATAAAAAATGTTCCAAATAAAGTGATGAATAATATACCAAAATATCAAATTAAAATGATGAAAATTGTAATTTCCACAAGCAAAGTATTTAGTGGGCCCAAATTGACACTTTTAGCATGAATTGCACAATGATGGGAAATGAAGTTCAATTTCTGAATTGGACTAAAATTTATGTTTATGAACATTTAAACACATTAATATTAATATATTAACAATGAATATTATCCACTTTCAGTGACTAATCACACCCCACAACTTGAGTTTTTCTAGTCCCGAGAAAAATAAATTACAAATATGAAATTCAAATCCCCTTTTACAAAAACATTTTAATACACATTTCTCACCCAAATATATAATAAAAAAAATTATGAAACCCATCGAAATAATTTAAAACAAGCTAGGTCCATAAGAATATCCCAATCCCATGCCCATTCCTTTGTTCAAATTCATCGCCACATTTCATCCAATTTCAATTAAGCCTGATAAAGTGTTGTGCATCAAAAACAATATGAGGACCATTTTATTGTTTAAGGGGAAAAAATGGAAGCGCTAGGTGGGAATCACATTAAACCTTAAGATTAGTATCCTTTTTTTGTTTTTTATAACCACAATAGATATGAAAAGACTAACTCTGGGCAAGACAACTATGGAGTCACGATCCCCAAGTGTCGGACGCCACACATATTGTCAATTCCATTCTCTACAATAGAGATATAAAGCCTTGTTCTGGGTAAGACATCTATGGAGTCACGATCCCCAAGTTTTGGATGCCACACATTTGGAAAAAACATTTCTCTATGTGGTAATTATTATTTTTTATAGTTTTTTTTTGTTTTTTTTTATACTCAAATTAAACTCAATGTGACCCCAGAACCCTATGCTATAATTAAAGGGAGCCAAGAACTCAAATTTACACCCACGAACCAGTAGATGAGTATTGTTGCATTTTTATTAAAAGGATGAAAATGTAAACTTTGAAAAATCACATCGGACAACCGCACATTCCAAAAACTATGCTCATGAACTTAAACATGCATTAAAATCAGAATAAAAACATGCAAAATTATTTTATATCCAATTTCAGAGTTTGCAATGTGTGTTATCATATTCAAGGTTAATGGAATTTTTCTTTCCATGCATGTTCTTATTAAAAAATCATTTTTTATTTTATCTCCCCCCAACATAGAATAACACTGTCCTGAGTGTTTAAAGAAAAGAAAAGTTAGAAGTGGGTAGGATATGAGCTCGAAGAGGAAATTTGAAAATGATAATCATGGAATGAAGTCACCTGGTGGTTGATGAAGAAATCACATGCCGATGTCTCCCTTCAATCCTAGGTTCGAGTCTCAGCTGCTTTGATGGGGGTGAATGGATTTTCCTTATGACTTACGACATGTCCTTTTATTTTTTTAACCCACAAAAACATAAAAATAAACAAAAATAAATAAATAAACTGATGATACATTGTCTTCCTTTTAGATTTGTGGGTATGGTATTACTCAGAGATCACACCACGTGACACAGATGAATATGGAGCTCCACTTTCATACTCATACTTACTCATAAAATAAGAACATGTCAACAGTCTATGGTAATTTATTATATGAAAAAAACTGATTCAAAATGATTAGAAACCTGAAAACTACGGGTTGCCTCCCAAGCAGCGCTTTTGTTTAACATTGTTGGCTCAACTTGTACCCCCCAACTTATCCAATTCCAAATTTCAACATTTTTAAGAACCCATTTTTGTCCACTTCAACTTGAATCAGATTGATTTTATTATAATTTGATTCATGTGAAATCCCATGGTCAATAATGAGTGTGGAAGTCCAAGGAAATTTGGTAATGGTTGATTCGGTTGAATTTCTATTCTTTCCTAATACATCAATGACCATTCCAACATTATTGGTTTCTTGAGAAGAATGAACTACAAATACAAGGTCTTTCTTATCTCCTATAGTGGGATTCTTGAGTTCGTAAGAAAGTAAAATAATTTTGAGCTCGGGTTTATTGAAATTTCCTAAAGGAGATTGACAAATTAAATCAAAATTAGTTTCTTCTCCAAAACATTTAGAAAGAATTGGTTCATTTTGAAAATAAGATTCATCCTGAAAATTGTCTAGTTGAATATCAGAAGTGTGTATGGGATCACTATTTGTTATATCTCCCAATGGTTCAATGATCGGTGATTCTAAAAAAATGTTATTGGGGAAATATTCTGAACAATCAATCCATGAAGACAAATTTTCCCCTTGTGAATCCAAAAAATTAATTTCCTCTTAATTTAAATACCCTTCAACATTTCCTCGATCTTGTTCAGTTTTCCCATATCCAAAGGTTAGTTCTTTTTTCAATCCATGGGATGTTTTTGGGATAAATGATTCATCTATAAATGACGAGGAAAGAACATTTTGAGTGGGAACTGGTTCCTCAATAGTCTTAAAACTTTGTAATTCTAATCTGAAATATGAAACTTCTGAATTCATTTTATCCATTTGTTCACACAATTGTTCAAGAATTTTTTCAGGATTAGGGTTGATATATGTTTGTACATCATGGAATTCTTCATTATTTATCTATTCAATCATTCTTGATAGGTATGGAAATTTATCTTTTAAACATTCAGCATCCCATTGATTGTTCATGTTATCGGGTGTGGGGTAATCATTCAAGTATTGATCGAAGTAATTTTCTATCTGAGGGGATTCCCATTGTTGATTTTCTATTTGATTCCAGCCTGAGTTTTTGAAAGGAAATTGTTGATGATACTCCATTGGAGTTGAATGAAATTTGGATTTGGATTTTTTTTGGACACACGAAAACAGAAAGGGGAAAAGAAAAGAGACATATAGGTGAGAAAAGAGAAGTTAGGTGAGAATATAAGGTGGGTGTCAAATAAAACTTACTTGGGTCCCTGGCAACATCGCCAAAATTTGGTTGCACCTAAATTTACCCTACTGGTAAAATCGGTCGATGTAGTACATGTAGGGGTCGAATCCACAGGGACCGAAGAAGTAATCATGAGACTCTATGATTTGGTGAAGGATGGGCTATGAAGTATCCAACTTTTATTTTGAATTTGGATGGTTTAAATAATACTAAGAAACCTAAGTTAATTTAATTCAATGAAAATGGGTTGATCTTAGGATTATGCTCGGGGTGGATTGAATGAATTTTGCTTCTTTAGACAATTTTGGTTTTATTAATTCTTGATGAATCCATTCATCAAAAATAACACTACCTTCCTCATTTTCTGGTTTGGTGCTTACTAAAAACAATTAATAATCCCCTATACACTTAGAGAACCAAATTCATGATCTCTCCAAGGTATATGGTCATTTATTAATTGAATTTAATTTTCTCAAACATAGTAAATATGAAGAGTAGAAATAACTGAAGAATGGATGTCTTAATTTAATTATCCAATTAACAACAATTCATTCATAAAATAACATTCAATCCAGCCTTTGAATCCTCCTAAGATCAACCCATTAAATGGTTAGCCTTCCATTTATGGTATACTCTCAATGGTGGGCGGAAGATGGCTAACAAGAATTGGATTGGAAAAATTAAAATCATGGAAATAACGAGCCCTCCTCCGTGTGTGTGAATGAAATTCACACCTTTGTGTGAACTAATTCACAACAACACAGAGATATCACCGTGATTGTGATAATAAAGTTTAAATAAATGAAATGGAAAATATAGAAGAGAAATAATTTGACTCTGAACATAAAGATACAAAAAAATAAACTTACATAGAAATGGAAAACATTACAAAGGAAATTTGGAAGCATAACCTTAAAATGAAACAAGAAACAAAAGATGATAAGAAAAATATCCACCCATATTCCCTTAAGCCCTAGATCCTTATATAGGCATATTAGGAGCCTTAGATCCACCTCCCCATAATAAATTCACCCCCAAAAATTAATGGAGTCAAAAGGAGGGTGAATAATCAAAAGGAAATTGACGTTTCGAAGTTGACCTGGAAAACTATCCAGATTAGTCCACCATATTGATGTGTGAATTTGTAATTGAAGCAGGCCGAATCCAGAGGGGTTGTAGAAAAGAAATATATTATTCCATATTTCCTATATGATCTGTAAAGAGTTCAGGAAATTTGGCTTAGCCGTTTTGAAGTTATGGTCGAAATGGTGGAACAGATTTCTGTTCATTAATGTCGGGTCCACCATTAAAATCTCAACTTCAGATCCCTTTATCATCATGAAAACGTCAGATTTAGCACTGGACACAGTTGAATAAAATTATCCTAATATTTTTATCTTTACACTGTATAAATTAGAGCTTCATTGGGCTTAGTTTGTGGGCCCCATATTTGTTTGATGGGCCTTAGGCCCATTATACTTTTTCCAGCAAGTTTCTGCCTTCAAGTGCAAAAATCTCCATCTTCACTTGAGATTCATCCATCAGACCTAAAAGAAAAAATGTTCAAAATAAAGTGGTGTATAATATACCAAAATATAAAATTAAAATGATGAATATTTTAATTTCCACAAGAAAATTATTGAGTGGGCCAAAATTGACACTTTAAGCATGAATTGCACAATGATGGGAAATGAAGTTCAATTTCTGAATTGGACTAAAATTGATGTTTATGAACATTTAAACACATTAATATTAAGATCTTAACAATGAATATTAGCCACTTTCAGTGACTAATCACACCCCACAACTTGAGTTTTTCTAGTCCGGAGCAAAATAAATTACAAATATGAAATTCAAATCCCCTTTTCCAAAAACATTTTTAATACACATTGCTCACCCAAATATATAATACAAAAAATTATGAAACCCATCAAAATAATTTAAAACAAGATAGGTCCATAAGCATATCCCAAGCCCAAGCCCATTCCTTTGTTCAAATTCATCACCACATTTCATCTAATTTCAATTAAGCATGATAAAGTGTTGTGCATCACAAAAAATATGCGGACCATTTTATTGTTCAAGTGGAAAAAATGGAAGCGCTAGGTGATAATCACATTAAACCTTAAGATTAGTATCCTTTTTTGATTTTTTTTGTTTTTTGTTTGTTTTTATTTTTATTTTTTATTTTTTAACCACAATAGATATGAAAAGACTATCTCTGGGCAAGACAACTATGGAGTCACGATCCCTAGGTGTCGGACGCCACACATATTGTCAATTCCATTCTCTACAATAGTGATATAAAGCCTAAATCTAGGCAAGAAAACTATAGAGTCATGATCCCCAAGTGTCAGATGCCACAAATTTGGAAAAAACATTGCTCTATGTAGTCATTATTATTTTTATATATTTTTTTGGATACTCAAATTTAACTAAAAGTGGCCCCAGAACCCTATACAATAACTAAAGGGACCCAAGAACTCAAATTTACACCCACGATCTAGTAGACGTGCATTGTGGCATTTTTATTAAAAGGATGAAAATGTAAAATTTGAAAAATCACATCGGACAACCGCACTTTCCAAAAACTATGCTCATGAACTTAAACTTGCATTAAAATCAGAATCAAGCAATGCAAAATTATTTGATAACCAATTTCATAGTTTGCAATGTGTGTTATCATGTTCAAGTTTAATGGAATTTTTCTTTCCATGCAAGTTCTTATTAAAAAAAATCATTTTTTATTTCATCTCCCCCCAACATAGAATAACACTGTCCCCAGTGTTTAAAGAAAAGAAAAGTTAGAAGGGGTTAGGAGAGGAGTTCAAAGAGGAAATTTGAAAATGATAATCATGGAATGAAGTCACCTGGTGGTTGATGAATAAATCGCATGCTGATGTCTCCATTCAATACTGGGTTCGAGTCTCAACAGCTTTGATAGGGGTGAATGGATTTTCCTTATGACTTACGACATGTCCTTTTATTTTTTTAAAATATAAAAACATAAAAATAAACAAAACAAAATAAACCGATGATACATTGTCTTCTTTTTAGATTTCTGGGTAAGGTATTACTCAAAGATCATGCCACGTGACACAGATGAATATGGATCTCCCCTTTCATACCCATCCTTACTCATAAAATAAGAACAGTTCAATAGTCTATGGTAATTTATTATATGAAAAAAATGATTCAAATGATTAGAAACATGGAAACCATGGGTTGCCTCCCATGCAGCGCTTTTGTTTAACGTCATTGGCTCGACTTGTACCCCCCAACTTATCCAATTCCAACTTTCAACATTTTTAGGACCCCATTTTTGTCCACTTCAACTTGATTCAGATTTATTTTTTTTATAATTTGATTCATGTGAAATCCCATGGTCAATAATGAGTGTGGAAGTCCAAGGAAATTTGGTAATGGTTGATTCGGTTGAATTTCTAGTCTTTCTAAAGACATAAATGACCATTCCAACATTATTGGTTTCTTGATAAGAATGAACTACAAATACAAGATCTTTCTTATCTCCTATAGTGGGATTCTTGAGTTCGAAAGAAAGTAAAATAATTTTGAGCTCGGGTTTATTGAAATTTCTTAAAGGATATTGACAAATTAAATCAAAATCAGTTTCTTATCCAAAATATTTAGAAATAATTGGTTCATTTTGAAAATAAGATTCATCCTGAAAATTGTCCAGTTGAATATCAGAAGTGTGTATGGGATCACTATTTCTTATATCTCCCAATGGTTCAATGATCGGTGATTCTAAAAAAATGTTATTGGAGCAATATTCTGAACACTCAATCCATGAAGACAAATTTTCCCCTTGTGAATCCAAAAAATTAATTTCCTCCTAATTTAAATACCCTTCAACATTTCCTTGATCTTGTTCAGTTATCCCATATCCAGAGGTTAGTTCTTTTTTCAATCCATGGGATTTTTTTGGGATAAAGGATTGATCTATCAATGAGGAAGAAAGAACATCTTGAGTGGGAATGGGTTTCTCAAAAGTCTTAAAGCTTTGAAATTCTAATCTGAAAGATGAAACTTCTGAATTCATTTTATGCATTTGTTCACACAATTGTTCAATTTTTTTTCAAGATTTGGGTTGATATATGTTTGTACATCATGGATATCCTCATTATTTATCTTTTCAATCATTCTTGATAGGTATGAAAATTGATCTTTTAAACATTCATCATCCCATTGATTGTATGAGGGGATTCCCATTGTTGATTTTCTATTTGATTCTAGCCTGAGTTCATGAAAAGAAATTATTTATGATACTCCATTGGAGTTTAATGAAATTTGGATTTGGATTTTTTTTTGGACACATGAAAACAGAAAGGGGAAAAGAAATGAGAAATATAGGTGAGAAAAGAGAATTTAGGAGAGAATAGAAGGTGGGTGTCTAAGAAAACTTACTTGGGTCCCTGGCAATGGCGCCAAAATTTGGTTGGGCCCAAATTTACCCTACTGGTAAAAGTGGTCGATGTAGTACATGTAGGGGTTGAATCCACAGGGACCGAAGAAGTAACCTTGAGACTCTATGATTTGGTGTAGGATGGGCTATGAAGTAGCCAACTTTGGTTTTGATTTTGGATGGTTTAAATAATACTAAAAAACCTAAGTGAGTTCAATTCAATGAAAATGGGTTGATCTTAGTATTATGCTCGGGGTGGATTGAATGAATTTTACTACTTTAGAGAATTTTGGTTTTATTAATTCTTGATGAATCCATTCTTCAAAAATAACACTACCTTCATCATTTTCTGGTTTGGTGCTTACTAAAAACAATTAATAATCCCCTATACACTTAGAGAACCAAATTCATGATCTCTCCGAGGTATATGATCATTTAGTAATTAAATTTAGTTTTCTCAAACACAGCAAAGATAAATAGTAGAAATAAATGAAGAATGGATGTCTTAATTTAATTATCCAATTAATAACAATTAGTTCATAAAATAACATTCAATCCAGCCTTTGAATCCTCCTAAGATCAACCCATTAAATGGTTATCCCTCCATTCATGGTATACTCTAAATGGTGGGTGGATAATGGCTAATAAGAATTGGATTGAAAAAATTAAAATCACAGAAATAACGAACCCTCTTCCGCGTGTGTGAATGAAATTCACATCCTTGTGTGAACTAATTCACAATAACATAGATATATCACTGTGATTGTGATAATAAAGTTCAAATAAATGAAATGGAAAATATATAAGAGAAATAATTTGATTAAGAACATAAAGATACAAAAAAAACTTACATGAAAATGGAAAACATTACAAAGGAAATTTGGAAGCATAACCTTACAATGAAACAAGCAATAAAAGATGATAAGAAAAATATCCACCCTTATTACATTCACCACTAGCTCCTTATATAGGAATATTAAGAGCCTTAGATCCACCCCACACAATAAATTCAACCCAAAATAAATAATAGAGTCAAAAGGAGGGTGAACAGTCAAAAGGAAATTGATGTTTCGAAGTTGACCTGGAAAACTGTCCAGATTCATCCACCATATTGATGTGTGAATTTGTAATTGAATCAGGCAGAATCTGGAGGGGTTGTAGAAGAGAACTATCTTCTTCCATCTGTCATCTATGAGATGTAAAACTTTCAAAAAATTTGGCTCAGTCGTTTGGAGGTTATGGTTGAAATGGTGAGACGGATTTCTGTGCATTAATGTTGGGTCCTCCATTTAAATCTCAACTTCAGACCCATTTATCTCATGAAAACATCATATTTAGCTTCGACCACAGTTTAATAAAATGATCCTCATATTTTTATCTTTCTACTGTATATATTTGAGCTTCATTGGGATTAGTTTGTGGGCCCCATATTTGTTTGATGGGCCTTAGTCCCATTATGCTTTTTCCAGCAAGTTTCTGCCTTCAGGTGAAAAAATCTCCATCTTCACCTGAGATTCATCCATCAGACCTAAAAGAAAAAATGTTACAAATAAAGTGATGAATCATATACCAAAATATCAAATTAAAATAATGAATATTGTAATTTCCAAAAGCAAATTATTGATTGGGACCAAATTGACACTTCAAGCATGAATTTCACAATGATGGGAAATGAAGTTCAATTTTTGAATTGGCCTAAAATTGATGTTTTTGAAAATTTGAAAACATTAATATTAAGATCTTAACAATTAATATTAGCTACTTTTAGTGACTAATCACACCCCCAACTTGAGTTTTGCTAGTCCCGAGAAAAATAAATTAAAAATATGAAATTCAAATCCCCTTTTCCAAATACATTTTAATACACATTGCTCACCGAAATATATAATACAAAAAAATTATGAAACCCATCAAAATAATTTAGAACAAGCTAGGTACATAAGCATATCCCAAGCCCAAGCCCATTCCTTTGTTCAAATTCATCACCACATTTCATCCAATTTCAATTAAGCATGATAAAGTGTTGTGCATCACAAAAAATATGAGGGCCATTTCATTGTTCAAGGGGAAAAAATGGAAGCACTAGGTGGGAATCACAATAAACCTTAAGATTTGTATCCTTTTTTTTTATTTTTATTTTGTTTTTTGTTTGTTTGTTTTTTTTTATTTTTTAACCACAATAGATATGAAAAGACTAACTCTAGGCAAGACAACTATGGAGTCGCAATCCCCAAGTGTCGGATTCCACACATATTGTCAATTCCATTCTCTACAATAGAGATATAAAGCCTAACTGTGGGCAAGACAACTATGGAGTCACGATCCCCAAGTGTCGGATGCCACACATTTGGATAAAACATTGCTCTATGTGGTCATTAATTTTTTTTAATTTTTTTTTGTTTTCTTTTTGGATACTCAAATTAAACTAAAAGTGACCCCAAAACCCTATGCTATAATTAAAGGGACCCAAGAACTCAAATTACACCCACGAACCAGTAGACGTGCATTATGGCATTTTTATTAAAAGGATGAAAATGTAAACTTTGAAAAATCACATCGGACAACCGCACTTTCCAAAAACTATGCTCATGAACTTAAACTTGCATTAAAATCAGAATCAAGGCATGCAAAATTATTTGATATCGAAAATTCAGAGTTTGAAATGTGTGTTATCATGTTCAAGGTTAATGAAATTTTTCTTTCCATGCATGTTCTTATTAAAAAAATCATTTTTTATTTCATCTCCCCCCAACATAGAATAACATTGTCCCCAGTATTTAAATAAAAGAAAAGTTAGAAGGGGGTAGGAGAGGATTTCAAATAGGAAATTTGAAAATGATAATCATGGAATGAAGTCACCTGGTGGTTGATGAAGAAATCGCATGCCGATGTCTCCCTTAAATCCTGGGTTCGAGTCTCAGCGGCTTTTATGGGGGTGAATGGATTTTCCTTATAACTTACGACATGTCCTTTTATTTTATTAACCTATAAAAACATAAAAATAAACAAAAAAAATAAACTAATGATACATTGTCTTCCTTTTAGATTTCTGGGTAAGGTATTACTCAGAGATCACGCCACGTGACACAGATGAATATGGCGCTCCCCTTTCATTACATATTCGCAATTTCATCCTCCTCCTTTGTGTTTTGAATCAATGACCACCACTGAGAAAAATCTCCTGAGAGACTATAAACTTCCATGATAACCTTCTCCCTTTAATTACTTCCCAAAGTGAGAAATATCTTTACTAAGTAACTTATCCATTTATTACCTACAAATGGATTTGTAGTCCCATTGAATGGTGGAGGTTGTTATCACATAAATTAGTCTAACATTTCTACTACACATTGTGGACGAGGATTTTCCATACAGGTGAGGTTATTATTCATAACCTGAGTCAAGATATCTCATTATAGTTATAAGTTTCTTAGCTCTATTTGCAGATCCTGCTCCAACATCATTGTCTTCCATAGGAGGTAAATACCTACCTGTAATATGTGCATCGATATGGTTTCCATTCCTTCCACTAGGAAACATTTATAAATAATGACATATACTAAATTTGGTTATAATGCATAATTTTGAACTAGAAAAATACTAATTGAAAAATTATTCATAACTAATCTCATAATCATAAACATGGTTTCTTTGGAAACATATTTACTTTTAAATCCTTCATAATGGTTTGTAAAGAAAATGTGAATTATCTTAAGAATAACCCCTAATAATGTCAAACCAGGTGCACAATAACTCCTATTGTAATGTACCAGGTTACACCAAGTGAAGCCTGATGCACCTTGTCAGAGTTGTTACTCCTTAGTACATCTATTCCAGAACTATATCCACTTGTAGTATTCAGAAAGGAATGTATTACTAGGAAGACCCAAATAATCTCTACCTTACCAAAATTATAGGGGTTTCTTATATTATTATCCTCAAATACTATCTTAGGGTTATGTTCCCTTATCTATGTTTTCTAAATCTAGTTTCTAATGTTTCTACTAAACTACCTCTCATAAAAACTCTACAGACCCTGACCCTAGTAGCTTGTAGTTTGTGCCTTAATTAATTAAATTGGTACAATGAATAAGATATTGTTTTCAAAAGTATTTAATAGTTTATAAGATTTGGAAAATCATATACAAACATAAGTTTTACATTAAAACCTCAAATGGAAAACAACATAGAAACTCCATTGGAAACACTCATAAACTCCAAGATTATCCCTACAAGTCATTCATAATATACATATTCACATCCTGGGGAAATATAAAACATAAGAAATGGGTGAGATTATATGCTCATAAAGTTTAAAAAATACCTAAGAAGATATCATAAACATAAACAATAAATCAAGGTGAATGTCTAACAACACATGTCATTAAAACATTAACTTGAACATAATATGGTAGGAATAAAAACTGATCCAAATAATGCCATATAAATAATCAAATGAGAATAAATCTTCACCATGGATATTAAACTAGCATAATAATCACATTTATTATCAATTACTAATATTATAATGATGGAATGGATAATTCTGGACATCTAAAACATACTATTAAGGCCTCAGCCAAGACATCAAAAAATAAATGGTTAAGGCCTTATCCAAATCCATATATGTTTTCTGTCATGATACCTACTGATGCATAAAGGGGATATAACAAGACCCTCCCATAACTTACTAATTCCAATTAATTCATCATATGAATAGGGTGAAACATAAACAACATATACATACAAAATATAAATAACATTTCCCAATCAGTTAACATAATCACTAACCATTATGAGTAATATGTTGAATGGTATCAAGATAGAACATCCACAATAAAACTAATCATAAACCATTTAATAAAGTATGATATATGATATCATAAAATATAAATCCCAATTAATCATAATATTCAACATAGTGTGTTGAAATAGAGAAAAATACTCTAATAAAATCATCGAGAAATTTTGAAGATAAATACACTTTGTTTACATTGTAAAGAAGAGTTCTTTTGGAAAATAATTTGTATTTGTTATAAAATCAGATAATAAAAATTTATATCCCATAAAAAATTTAAGGACAATAAAATTATGTTTTAGTAACAACTGATGTCCAACTTAACTGAAAACAAATAAAAAGAGTTTTTAAGAAACATTAGAAATGGTCTACTTCAATATGATTTATGAGAAAATATAAGTCTTTAAAGAAGAAAAAGGGTAAATTTTTTACATAAAACCAGAAATGAACTAATATATTTTTTAATGATAAAAATATTTATTTTATAAAAATATTGGTGGCTTAGAATAGATTATAGAGTGTACTTAAAAATTGGTAAGAAATTGGGAAGTACCCTTTAACCGGGTTTTCTTATCAGGAGGAATTGAAAAGGGAACATGTATTATCCCATAAAAGAAATATGAAATGATATAGATACATGATATTAGAAAATATATATAGAATTTATAAGAATTATATAAAAATAATGAATAATTACATTGGGTTAAAGAGAGAAAAATCATAACCCGAATGAAAAATTAAGGTCCATGAAGAAACTCTTACCTTATGTCTGAAAGAATTTTTTACTTGTACTTAACATATTGGATAATGAAATTATATTTTTTAATAATTTAATTTAAAACCTAGTAAAAATTTTATTTTATTTAGAGTACTTTTATTAATTTCATTTATGGTCGTGTTGATGAGTTATAAGATTCAATTTCATCGTTCAAAAGTGTTTGTTTCTTTGGTTTCCATGATTGGTTCACTTGTATGCATGTTCGAATGATCATGTGAAATGAGAATAGTTATCCAAAATTGAAATTATATATTATTAATAAACATACATAAGATTAAATGGTCTTATATATAATTTTTCCATATATGAGGATGATTTGTTAATTATTACTGTTTGGGTTATTTTGGAATTTTTTTCAATGATCACGCACTAGTTTTGTTTTATGAATTAATATTATATATATACTGGTTCAATATCATTAAATAATAATTAATACATATATATTATAGTACTTTTTAACCATAAAAATTGTTTTATGACCTTCCTTGATGGTGAAAATGAAAAATTAAAACTCATTTTCCACGAGGGTGGTAAATCGGCAACTCATGAATGATGTTTTCATTTTTAAAATTAATAGGGAAAGAAAATAGAATTGATGGTGGATATCACATTATCATAATAAAATTACAATATATATATATAAGATACCAAAGTTATCATGCATGTTCGGGCCACCCTTAAGTGCAGATGCAAACCAAACAACCTATAAGGAACAAGTTTTACAAGGAGGATGAGCAAGGAGCTCTCACCACAACAGAAGCTAAACGGATTGCAAGAATGAGAGGGTATGGCGCCTGCCATAGGGACAAGACTATGAATTCATGGGAATTCCTATTCTAGCAGCCATGCAAAGTTGGAGATCTGATTTCATGATGAAGATGTTGGGGAGGAGAAGTTCCAAGTAGTTAGTCGGGGTTGTATGTAATGTTTGAAGCCTACGGGCAATGAATTCCTCTAAGGCCAACGGGCCATGTAATACTTATGCCTATGAGCCTTGTAAGGGTTCCACATCACCCCTTGAAAGGTGGATTATCAAAATCAATAAAAAAAATGGGGGCCTTCGGGCCATTTGAGGATGTATTTAACTAATACCATAAATTACTGTATTTCACTATTCACCAAAAAATCAACTACTTTATAAAAATCCCAAAAATTAAACCAAAATATTTTTTGATGTATATAATTAAAAAATGGAATACATTTTATCAAAATAATTTTATAAATATATAAAATTTAATTTTTAAATAAAATCATTATTTACTCAAAAAATACTAATTTTAATATTATAACCAATTTTATGACACTTTCCAAAATGAATTAAGGTATCATAAAATTATCTTATAATCATAAGGAAAAAAAATATTAATTTATAAATCTATTTTTTGAAAATAAAATTTCTTTTAAATAATTATTTTAATTATAAAATTGAAAATAAATATTTATGTTTCCCAAAAATACCAACACTTAATTTATCATTTTTAAAAAATTTATTTACTTATTCCATTATATAAATATAACATATTTTTATTTATAAGATACCTAAATTTTATTTGTAAATTCATAGGTGAATTTAATATTTTATTGGTCATATTACTATTCCTAATGTTAACATTACTATTCCAACGGTCATATTTAATAGTATATTATGGTTTTAAACTTGAAGCTATGTGAAGCATAAAATATCGAAGATATTAAATTTTAAAAAAGTAATACCATAAAATATTGGGGTGTTACAGAGTTTCATAGAAATATGCACATAGATTAGATATTTTATCATGTTATGGGATATGACATTCATGGTTATTATTTGACTTATGGCATTGGAGTCCCAAGACATTCAATTTTTAGGGCATAGACAATGGGTGCATGCAGAGATGTAGGGATGCACACACTATCTATGGTAGATGTTTCCATATATAATTTTTGATGAGGTACGTGGTTGCGCCCAAATTTACCCTACTGGTAAAAGCGGTCGATGTAGTACATGTAGGGGTCGAATCCATAGGGACTGAAGAAGTAACCTTGAGACTCTATGATTTGGTGAAGGATGGGCTATAAAGTATCCAACTTTGGTTTTGATTTTGTATGGTTTAAATAATACAAAGAAACCTAAGTGAATTCAATTCAATGAAAATGGTTTGATCTTAGGATTATGCTCGGGGTGGATTGAATGAATTTTACTTCTTTAGACAATTTTGGTTTTATTAATTCTTGATGAATCCATTCTTCAAAAATAACATTACCGTCATCATTTTCTGGTTTGGTGCTTACTAAACACAATTAATAATCCTCAATACACTTAGAGAACCAAATTCATTATCTCTATTAGGTATATAGTCATTTAGTAATTGAATTTAGTTTTCTCAAACACAGTAAATATGAAGAGTAGAAATAACTGAAGAATGGATATCTTAATTTAATTATCCAATTAATAACAATTTGTTCATAAAATAACATTCAATCTAGCCTTTTCATCCTCCAAATATCAACCCATTAAATGGTTAGCCCTCTATTGATGGTATACTCTCAATGGTGGGAAGAAGATAGCTAACAATAATTGCATTGAAAAAATTAAAATCATGGAAATAACGAGCCCTCCTCCGTGTGTGTGAATGAAATTCACACCTTTGTGTGAACTAATTCACAACAACATAGAGATATCACTGTTCTTGTGATAATAAAGTTTAAATAAATGAAATGGAAAATATAGAAGAGATATAATTTGAGTAAGAACATAAAGATACAAAAAAGAAACTTACATGGAAATGGAAAACATTATAAAGGAAATTTGGAAGCATAACCTTACAATGAAACAAGAAACAAAAGATGATAAGAAAAATATCCACCCCTATTCCCTTCACCACTATATCCTTATATAGGCATATTAGGAGCCTTATATCCACCCTCCACAATCAATTAATCCCCCAACAATTAATGGAGTCAAAAAGAGGGTGAATAATTAAAAGGAAATTGACGTTTCGAAGTTGACCCAGAAAACTGTCCAGATTCGTCCACCATATTTACGTGTGAATTTGTAATTGAATAAGGCCGAATAAGGCGGGGTTTTAGAAGATAAATATCTTATTCCATCTGTCCTATATGAGCATTAAAAATTTCAGGAAATTTGGCTTAGTCGTTTGGATGTTATGGTTGAAATGGTGGGACAGATTTCTGTGCATTAATGTCGGGTCCACCATTTAAATCTCAACTTCAGATCCCTTTATCATCATGAAAACATCAGATTTAGCTCCGGCCAAAGTTGAATAAAATGATCCTCATATTTTTATCTTTCTACTGTATAAATTTGAGCTTCATTGGGCTTAGTTTGTGGTCCCCATATTTGTTTGATGGGCCTTAGGCCCATTTTTCTTTTTCCAGCAAGTTTCTTCCTTCAGGTGAAACAGTATCCATCTTCATTTGAGATTCATCCATCAGACCTATGAGAAAAAATGTTTCAAATAAATTTATAAATCATATACCAAAATATAAAATTAAAATTATGAATATTGTAATTTCCACAAGCAAATTATTTAGTGGGTCCAAATTGACACTTTAAGCATGAAATGCACAATGATGGGAAATGAAGTTCAATTTCTGAATTGGACTAAAATTGATGTTTATGAACATTTAAACACATTAATATTAAGATCTTAAAAATGAATATTAGCCACTTTCATTGACTAATCACACCCCCCAACTTGAGTTTTTCTAGTCTTGAGCAAAATAAATTACAAATATGAAATTCAAATATCCTTTTCCAAAAACATTTTAATACACATTGCTCACCCAAATATATAATACAAACAAATTATGAAACCCATCAAAATAATTTAAAACAAGATAGGTCCATAATCATATCCCAAGACCAAGCTAATTCCTTTCTTCAAATTCATCACCACATTTCATCCAATTTCAATTAAGCATGATAAAGTGTTGTGCATCACAAAAAATATGAGGACCATTTTATTGTTCAAGGGGAAAAAATGGAAGCGCTAGGTGGGAATCACATTAAACATTAAGATTAGTATCCTTTTTTTAATTTTTTTGTTTCTTGTTTATTTTTTTAACCACAATAGATATAAAAAGACTAACTCTGGGAAAGACAACTATAGAGTCGCAATCCCCAAGTGTCGGACGCCACACATATTGTCAATTACATTCTCTACAATAGAGATATAAAGCCAAACTCTGGGTAAGACAACTATAGAGTCACGATCTCCAAGTGTTGGACACCACACATTTGGACAAAACATTGCTCTATGTGGTCATTATTTTTCTTTATAATTTTTTTTGTTTTTTTTGGATACTCAAATTAAACTAATAGTGACCCCAGAACTATATGCTATAATTAAAGGGACCCAATAAATCAAATTTACACCCATGATCCAGTAGACGTGCATTGTGCATTTTTTATTAAAAGGATGAAAATGTAAAATTTGAAAAATCACATTAGACAACCGCACTTTCTAAAAACTATGCTCATGAACTTAAACTTGCATTCAAATCAGAATCAAGGCATGAAAAATTATTTGATATCCAATTTCAGAGTTTTAAATGTGTGTTATCATGTTCAAGGTTAATGGAATTTTTCTTTCCATGCATGTTCTTATTAAAAAAAAATCATTTTTTATTTCATCTCCCCCCCAACATAGAATAACACTTTCCCCAGTGTTTAAAGAAAATAAAAGTTAGAAGGGGGTAGGAGAGGAGTTCAAAGAGGAAATTTGAAAATGATAATAATGGAATGAAGTCACCTGGTGGTTGATGAAAAAAATCGCATGCCGATGTCTCACTTAAATCTTGGGATCGAGTATCAGCAGCTTTGATGGGGGTGAATGGATTTTCCTTATGACTTATGACGTTTCCTTTTATTTTTTTAACCAATAAAAACATAAAAATAAACAAAACAAAATAAACTGATGATACATTGTTTTCTTTTTAGATTTCTGGGCAGGGTATTACTCAGAGATCATGCCACGTGACAAGGATGAATATGGAGCTCCCCTTTCATACCCATCCTTACTCATAAAAGAAGAATAGGTCAAAAGTCTATAGTAATTTATTATATGAAAAAAAATGATTCAAAATGATTAGAAACATGGAATCCATGGGTTGCCTCCCATGCAGCACTTTTGTTTAACGTTGTTAACTCGACTTGTACCCCCCAACTTATCCAATTCCAACTTTCAACATTTTTAGGACCCCATTTTTGTCCACTTCAACTTGATTCAGATTGATTTTTTTTATAATTTGATTCATGTGAAATCCCATGGTCAATAATGAGTGTGGAAGGCCAAGGAAATTTGGTAATGGTTGATTCGGTTGAATTTCTAGTCTTTCCTAAGACATCAATGACCAATCCAGCATTATTGGTTTCTTGAGAAGAATGAACTACAAATACAACGTCTTTCTTATCTCATATAGTGGGATTCTTGAGTTCGGAAGAAAGTAAAATAATTTTGAGCATGGTTTTATTGAAATTTCCTAAAGGAGATTGACATATTAAATCAAAATCAGTTTCTTCTCCAAAACATTTAGAAATAATTGGTTCATTTTGAAAATAATATTCATCCTGAAAATTATCCAGTTGAATATCAGAAGTGTGTATGGGATCACTATTCGTTATATCTCCCAATGGATCAATGATCAGTGATTCTAAAAAAATGTTATTGGAGCAATATTCTAAACACTCAATCCATGAAGACAAATTTTCCCCTTGTGAATCCAAAAAATTTAATTTCCTCCTTAATTAAATAACCTTCAACATTTCCTAGATCTTGTTCAGTTGTCCCATATCCTAAGGTTAGTTCTTTTTTCAATCCATGGTATGTTTTTGGGATAAAAGATTCATCTATCAATGATTAGGAAAGAATATCTTGAGTGGGAACGGGTTCTTCAAAAGTCTTAAAGCTTTGTAAATCTAATCTGAAAGATGAAACTTCTGAATTCATTTTATCCATTTGTTCACACAATTGTTCAAGAATTTTTTCAGGATTAGGGTTGATATATGTTTGTACATCATGGACTTCCTCATTATTTATCTTTTCAATCATTCTTGATAGGTATGGAAATTGATCTTTTAAACATTCAGAATCCCATTGAATGTTCATGTTATCAGGTGTGGGTTAATCATTCAAGTGTTGATCAAAGTAATTTTCTATCTGAGGGGGATCCCATTGTTGATTTTCTATTTGATTCCAGCCTGAGTTTATGAAAGTAAATTGTTGATGATACTCCACTGGAATTCAATTAAATTTGGATTTGGATTTTTTTGGACACACGAAAACAGAAAGGGGAAAGAAAATAGAAATATATGTGAGAAAAGAGAATTTAGGTGAGAATAGAAGGTGGGTGTCTAAGAATACTTACCTGGGTCCTCGGAAATGGGGCCAAAATTTGGTTGTTCCCAATTTTACCCTACTGGTAAAAGTGGTCGATGTAGTACATGTAGGGGTCGAATCCACAGGGACTGAAGAAGTAACCTTGAGACTCTATGATTTGGTGAAGGATGGGCTATGAAGTAGCCAAATTTGGTTTTTATTTTGGATGGTTTAAAGAATACTAAGAAACCTAAGTGAATTCAATTCAATTAAAATGGGTTGATCTTAGGATTATGATCGTGGTGGATTGAATGAATTTTACTTCTTTAGAAAATTTCGATTTTATTAATTCTTGATGAATCCATTCTTCAAAAATAACACTACCTTCATCATTTTCTAGTTTGGTGCTTACTAAAAACAATTAATAATCCCCTATACACTTAGATAATGAAATTCATGATCTCTCCAAGGTATATGGTCATTTAGTAATTGAATTTAGTTTTCTCAAACACAATAAAGATGAAGAGTAGAAATAACTGAAGAATGGATGACTTAATTTAATTATCCAATTAACAACAATTCGTTCATCAAATAACATTCAATCCAGCCTTTGAATCCTCGTAAGATCAACCCATTAAATGGTTAGACCTCCATTGATGATATACTCTAAATAGTGGGCGGAAGATGGCTAATAATAATTGGATTGAAAAAATTAAAATCGCCGAAATAACGAGCCCTCCTCCGTGTGTGTGAATGAAATTCAAACCTTTGTGTGAACTAATTCACAACAACACAGATATATCACTATTCTTGTGATAATAAAGATTAAATAAATGAAATTGAAAACATATAAGAGAAATAATTTGATTAAGAATATAAAGATACAAAAAAGAAACTTACATGGAAATGGAAAACATTACAAAGGAAATTTGGAAGCATAACCTTACAATGAAACAAGCAACAAAAGATGATAAGAAAAATATCCACCCCTATTACCTTAACCACAAGCTCCTTATATACGCATATTAGGATCCTTAGATCCAGCCCCCAAAATCAATTCACCCCCCAACAATTAAGAGAGTCAAAAGGAGGGTGAATAATCAAAATGAAATTGACGTTTTGAAGTTGACCCGGAAAATTGTCCAGATTCTTCCACCATATTGACGTGTGAATTTGTAATTGAATCAGGCCAAATATAGAGGGATTGTAGAATAGAACTATCTTAGTCCATATATCCTCTATGATCTATAAAAATTTCAGGAAATTTGGATTATCCGTTTGTAAGTTATGGTCTAAATGGTGGGACGGATTTCTGTGCATTAATGTCGGGTCCACCATTTAAATCTCAACTTCAAATGCCTTTATCATCATGAAAACATCAGATTTAGCTCTGGCCACTGTTGAATAAAATGATCCTCATATTTTTCTCTTTCTACTGTAAAAAGTTTAGCTTCATTGGGATTAGTTTGTGGGCTCCATATTTGTTTGATGGGCCTTAGGCCCATTATGCTTTTTCCAGGAAGTTTCTGCCTTAAGGTGAAAAAATCTCCATCTTCACTTGAGATTCATCCATCAGACCTAAAAGAAAAAATGTTCCAAATAATGTGGTGAATAATATACCAAAATAAAAAATTAAAATGAGAAATATTGTAATTTACACAATCAAATTATTGAGTGGGCCCAAATTGACACTTTAAGCATGAATTGCACAATGATGAGAAATGAAGTTCAATTTCTGAATTGGACTAAAATTGATGTTTATGAAAATTTAAACACATTAATATTAAGATCTTAAAAATGAATATTATCCACTTTCAGTGACTAATCACACCCCCCAACTTGAGTTTTCCTAGTCCCGAGCAAAATAAATTACAAATATGAAATTCAAATCCCCTTTTCCAAAAACATTTTAATACACATTGCTCACCCAAATATATGATACAAAAAAATTATGAACCCCATCAAAATAATTTAAAAAAATCTAGTTCCATAAGAATATCTCAATCCCAAGCTCATTCCTTTGTTCAAATTCATCGCCACATTTCATCCAATTTCAATTAAGCATGATAAATTGTTGTGCATCACAAAAAATATGACCATTTTATTGTTCAAGGGGAAAAGATGGTAGCGCTAGGTCGGAATCACATTAAACCTTAAGATTATTATCCTTTTTTTATTTCTTTTTGTTTTTTGTTTGTTTTTTTATTGTTTATTTTTTAACCACAATAGATATGAAAAGACTAACTTTGTGCAAGACAACTATGGAGTCGCGATCCCCAAGTGCCGGATGCCACACATATTATCAATTCTATTCACTACCATAGAGATATAAAGCCTAAATCTGGGCAAGACAACTATGGTGTCACGATCCCCAAGTGTCAGACGCCACACATTTGGACAAAACATTGCTCTATGTGGTCATTATTTTTTTTTATAATTTTTTTTATACTCAAATTAAACTAAAAGTGACCCCAGAACCATATGCTATAATTAAAGGGACCCAAGAACTCAAATTTACTCCCACGATCTAGTAGACATGCATTGTGGAATTTCTATTAAAAGGATGAAAATGTAAAATTTGAAAAATCACATCGGACAACTGTACTTTCCAAAAACTATGCTCATGAACATAAACATGCATTAAAATCAGAATCAAGGCATGAAAAATTATTTAATATCCAATTTTAGAGTTTGTAATGTGTGTTATCATGTTCAAGGTTAATGGAATTTTTCTTTCCATGCATGTTCTTATTAAAAAAATCATTTTTTATTTCATCTCCCACCAACATAGAATAACATTGTCCCCAGTGTTTAAAGAAAAGAAAATTTAGAAGGGGATAAGAGAGGAGTTCAAAGAGGAAATTCGAAAATGATAATCATGGAATGAAGTCACATGGTGGTTGATGAAGAAATCGCATGTCGATGTCTCCCTTCAATCCTAGGTTCAAGTCTCAGTGGATTTGATTGGGGTGAATGGATTTTCCTTTTGACTTACGACATGTCCTTTTAATTTTTTAACCTATAAAAACATAAAAATAAATAAAACAAAATAAATTGATGATACATTGTCTTATTTTTAGATTTCTGGGTAAGGTATTACTCATAGATCACGCCACGTGACACGGATGAATATGGAGCTCCCCTCTCATAACTATCCTTACTCATAAAACAAGAACATGAAAACAGTCTATGGTAATTTATTATATGAAAAAAATGATTCAAAATTATTAGAAACATGGAAACCAAGGGTTGCCTCACATGAAGCGCTTTTGTTTAACGTCGTTGGATCAACTTGTACCCCGCAACTTATCCAATTCCAACGTTCAACATTTTTAGGACCCCATTTTTGTCCACATCAAATTGATTCAGATTGATTTTTTTATAATTTGATTCATGTGAAATCCCATGGTCAATAATGAGTGTGAAAGTCCAAGGAAATTTGGTAATGGTTGATTCGGTTGAATTTCTAGTCTTTACTAAGACATCAATGACCAATCCAACATTATTGGTTTCTTGAGAAGAATTAACTACAAATACAAGGTCTTTCTTATCTCCTATAGTGGTATTCTTGAGTTCGGAAGAAAGTAAAATAATTTTGAGCTTGGGTTTATTGAAATTTCTTAAAGGAGATTGACAAATTAAATCAAAATCAGTTTATTCTCCAAAACATTTAGAAAGAATTGGATCATTTGGAAAATAAGATTCATCCTGAAAATTGTCTAGTTGAATATCAGATGTGTGTATGGGATCACTATTCGTTATATCTCCCAATGGTTCAATGATCGGTGATTCTAAAAAAATGTTATTGGAGCAATATTCTGAACACTCAATCCATGAAGACAAAATTTCCCCTTGTGGATCCAAGAAATTAATTTCCTCCTGATCTAAATACCCTTCAACATTTCCTTGATCTTGTTCATTTATACCATATCCAAAGGTTAGTTCTTTTTTCAATCCATGGGATGTTTTTGGGATAAACTATTCATCTATCAATGATAAGGAAAGAACATCCTGAGTGGGAACGGGTTCCTCAAAAGTCTTAAAGCTTTGTAATTCTAATCTGAAAGATGAAACTTCTAAATTCATTTTATCCATTTTTTCACACAATTGATCAAGAATTTTTTCAGGATTAGGGTTGATATATGGTTGTACATCATGTACTTCCTCATTATTTATCTTTTCAATCATTCTTGATAGGTATGGAAATTGTTCTTTTAAACATTCAGCATCCCATTGATTGTTCATGTTTTCGGGTGTGGGGTAATCATTCAAGTGTTGATCAAAGTAATTTTCTAACTGAGGGGATTCCCATTATTGATTTTCTATTTGATTCCATCCTGAGTTTATGAAAGTAAATTTTTGATGATACTCCGTTGGAGTTAAATGAAATTTGGATTTAGATTTTTTTTGGACACACGAAAACAAAAAGGGGAAAAGAAAAGAGAAATATAGGTGAGAAAAGAGAAGTTAGGTGAGAATAGAAGGTGGGTGTCTAAGAAAACTTACTTGGGTCCCTGGAAATGGCGCCAAAATTTGGTTGCGCCCAAATTTACCCTACTGGTAAAAGCGGTCGATGTAGTACATTTAGTGGTCGAATCCACAGGGACCGAAGAAGTAAACTTGAGACTCTATGATTTGGGGAAGGATGGGCTATAAAGTATCCAACTTTGGTTTTGATTTTGGATGGTTTAAAGAATACTAAGAAACCTAATTGAATTCAATTCAATGAAAATGGGTTGATCTTAGGATTATGCTCGGGGAGGATTGAATGAATTTTACTTCTTTAGACAATTTTGGTTTTATTAATTCTTGATGAATCCATTCTTCAAAAATAACACTACCTTCATCATTTTCTGGTTTGGTGCTTACTAAAAATAATTAATAATCCCCTATACACTTAGAGAACCAAATTCGTGATCTATCTGAGGTATATGGTCATTTATTAATTGAATTTAGTTTTCTCAAACACAATAAAGATGAATATTACAAATAACTGAAGAATGGATGTCTTAATTTAATTATCCAATTAACAACAACACATTCATAAAATAACATTAAATCCAGGCTTTGCATTCTCCTAAGATCAACCCATTAAATGGTTAGCCCTGCATTTATGGTATACTCTAAATGGTGGGAGGAAGATATCTAACAATAATTGGATTGAAAAAATTAAAATCGTGGAAATAACGAGCCCTCCTCCGTGTGTGTGAATGAAATTCACACCTTTATGTGAACTAATTCACAAGAACACATAGATATCATTGTTCCTGTGATAATAAAGTTTAAATAAATGAAATGGAAAATATAAAATAGAAATAATTTTATTAATAACATAAAGATACAAAAAAAGAAACTTACATGGAAATGGAAAACATTACAACGAAAATTTTGAAGCATAACCTTACAAAGAAACAAGAAACAAAAGATGATAAGAAAAATATCCACCCCTATTCCCTTCACCACTAGCTCCTTATATAGGCATATTAAAAGACTTAGATCCACCCCCCACAATAAATTCACCCCCAACAATTAATAGAGTCAAAAGGAGTGTGAATAATCCAAAGGAAATTGACGTTTCGAAGTTGACCCAGAAAACTGTCCAGATTCGTCCACCATATTGACGTGTGAATTTGTAATTGAATAAATCCGAATCCAGAGGGGTTGTAGAAGATAACTATATTTTTACATCTATCCTCTATGAGCTGTGAAAATTTCAGGAAACTTGGCTTAGCCGTTTGGATGTTATGGTCGAAATGGTAGGACGGATTTCTGTGCATTAATGTCGGGTCCACCATTTAAATCTCAACATCTGATCCCTTTATCATCATGAAAACATCAGATTTAGCTCCGTCAACAGTTGAATAAAATGTTCCTCATATTTTTATATTTCTAATGTATAAATTTGAGCTTCCTTGGGATTAGTTTGTGGGCCCCAAATTTGTTCCATGGGGCTTAGGCCCATTATGCTTTTTCCAACAAGTTTCTGACTTCAGGTGCAAAAATCTCCATCTTCACTTGAGATTCATCCATCCGACCTAAAATAAAAAATGTTCCAAATAAAGTGATGAATAATATACCAAATATCAAATTAAAATTATGAACATTGTAATTTCCACAAGCAATGTATTTAGTGGGCCCAAATTGACACTTTAAGCATGAATTGCACAATGATGGGAAATGAAGTTCAATTTCTGAATTGGACTAAAATTGATGTTTATGAACATTTAGACACATTAATATTAGTATATTAACAATGAATATTAGCCACTTTCAGTGACTAATCACACCCCACAACTTGAGTTTTTCTAGTCCCGAGAAAAATAAATTACAAATATGAAATTCAAATCCCCTTTTACAAAAACATTTTAATACACATTTCTCACCAAAATATATAATAAAAAAATTATGAAAACCATAGAAATAATTTAAAACAAGCTAGGTCCATAAGCATATCCCAATCCCAAGCCCATTCCTTTGTTCAAATTCATTGCCACATTTCATCTAATTTCAATTAAGCCTGATAAAGTGTTGTGCATCACAAAAAAATATGAGGACCATTTTATTGTTTAAGGGGAAAAATGGAAGCGCTAGGTGGGAATCACACTAAACCTTAAGATTAGTATCCTTTTTTTGTTTTTTTAACCACAATAGATATGAAAAGACTAACTTTGGGCAAGACAACTATGGAGTCACGATCCCCAAGTGTCGGACGCCACACATATTGTCAATTCCATTCTCTACAATAGAGATATAAAGCCTTGTTCTGGGCAAGACATCTATGGAGTCACGATCCCCAAGTGTTGGATGCCACAAATTTGGAAAAAATATTTCTCTATGTGGTCATTATTATTTTTTTATAGTTTTTTCTGTTTTTTTTTTTATACTCAAATTAAACTCAAAGTGACCCCAGAACCCTATGCTATAATTAAAGGGACCCAAGAACTCAAATTTACACCCACTAACCAGTAGATGAGCATTGTGGCATTTTTATTAAAAGGATGAAAATGTAAACTTTGAAAAATCACATCGGACAACCGCACATTCCAAAAACTATGCTCATGAACTTAAACATGCATTAAAATCAGAATAAAAACATGCAAAATTATTTTATATCCAATTTCAGAGTTTGCAATGTGTGTTATCATATTCAAGGTTAATGGAATTTTTCTTTCCATGCATGTTCTTATTAAAAAATAATTTTTTATTTCATCTCCCCCCAACATAGAATAACACTGTCCTGAGTGTTTAAAGAAAAGAAAAGTTAGAAGGGGGTAGGATATGAGCTCAAAGAGGAAATTTGAAAATGATAATAATGGAATGAAGTCACCTGGTGGTTGATGAAGAAATCACATGCCGATGTCTCCCTTCAATCCTGGGTTCGAGTCTCAGCGGGTTTGATGGGGGTGAATGGATTTTCCTTAAGACTTACGACATGTCCTTTTATTTTTTTAACCTATAAAAACATAAAAATAAACAAAAAAAATAAACTGATGATACATTGTCTTCCTTTTAGATTTATGGGTAAGGTATTACTCAGAGATCACACCACGTGACACAGATGAATATGGAGCTCCCCTTTCATACTCATACTTACTCATAAAAGAAGAACAGGTCAACAGTCTATGGTAATTTATTATATGAAAAAAACTGATTCAAAATGATTAGAAACCTGAAAACAACGGGTTGCCTCCCAAGCAGCGCTTTTGTTTAACATCGTTGGCTCAACTTGTACCCCCCAACTTATCCAATTCCAACTTTCAACATTTTTAAGAACCCATTTTTGTCCACTTCAACTTCAATCAGATTGATTTTATTATAATTTGATTCATGTGAAATCTCATGGTCAATAATGAGTGTGGAAGTCCAAGGAAATTTGGTAATGGTTGATTTGGTTGAATTTCTAGTCTTTCCTAATACATCAATGACCATTCCAACATTATTGGTTTCTTGAGAAGAATGAACTACAAATACAAGGTCTTTCTTATCTCTTATAGTGGGATTCTTGAGTTCGTAAGAAAGTAAAATAATTTTGAGCTCGGGTTTATTGAAATTTCCTAAAGGAGATTGACAAATTAAATCAAAATTAGTTTCTTCTCCAAAACATTTAGAAAGAATTGGTTCATTTTGAAAATAAGATTCATCCTGAAAATTGTCTAGTTGAATATCAGAAGTGTGTATGGGATCACTATTTGTTTTATCTCCCAATGGTTCAATGATCGGTGATTCTATAAAAATTTTATTGGAGAAATATTCTGAACAATCAATCCATGAAGACAAATTTTCCCCTTGTGAATCCAAAAAATTAATTTCCTCCTAATTTATATACCCTTCAACATTTCCTCGATCTTGTTCAGTTTTCCCATATCCAAAGTTTAGTTCTTTTTTCAATCCATGGGATGTTTTTGGGATAAAAGATTCATCTATCAATGATGAGGAAAGAACATTTTGAGTGGGAACTGGTTCCTGAAAAGTCTTAAAACATTGTAATTCTAATCTGAAAGATGAAACTTATGAATTCATTTTATCCATTTGTTCACACAATTGTTCAAGAATTTTTTTAGGATTAGGGTTGATATATGTTTGTACATCATGGACTTCCTCATTATTTATCTTTTCAATCATTCTTGATAGGTATGGAAATTGATCTTTTAAACATTCAGCATCCCATTGATTGTTCATGTTATCGGGTGTGGGGTAATCATTCAAGTATTGATCGAAGTAATTTTCTATCTGAGGGGATTCCCATTGTTGATTTTCTATTTGATTCCAGCCTGAGTTTATGAAAGGAAATTGTTGATGATACTCCATTGGAGTTGAATGAAATTTGGATTTGGATTTTTTTTGGACACACGAAAATGGAAAGGGGAAAAGAAAAGAGACATATAGGTGAGAAAAGAGAAGTTAGGTGAGAATAGAAGGTGGGTGTCAAATAAAACTTACTTGGGTCCCTGGAAACGTCGCCAAAATTTGGTTGCACCCAAATTTACCCTACTGGTAAAATCGGTCGATGTAGTACATGTAGGGGTCGAATCCACAGGGACTGAAGAAGTAATCATGAGACTCTATGATTTGGTGAAGGATGGGCTATGAAGTATCCAACTTTTCTTTTGAATTTGGATGGTTTAAAGAATACTAAGAAACCTAAGTGAATTTAATTCAATGAAAATGGGTTGATCTTAGGATTATGCTCGGGGTGGATTGAATGAATTTTGCTTCTTTAGACAATTTTGGTTTTATTAATTCTTGATGAATCCATTCTTCAAAAATAACACTACCTTCATCATTTTATGGTTTGGTGCTTACTAAAAACAATTAATAATCCCCTATACACTTAGACAACCAAATTCATGATCTCTCCGAGGTATATGGTCATTTATTAATTGAATTTATTTTTCTCAAACACAGTAAATATGAAGAGTAGAAATAACTGAAGAATGGATGTCTTAATTTAATTATCCAATTAACAATAATTCATTCATAAAATAACATTCAATCCAGCCTTTGAATCCTCCTAAGATCAACCCATTAAATGGTTATCCTTCCATTTATGGTCTACTCTCAATGGTGGGTGGAAGATGGCTAAAAAGAATTGGATTGGAAAAAATTAAAATCGCAGAAATAACGAGCCCTCCTCCGTGTGTGTGAATGAAATTCACACCTTTGTGTGAACTAATTCACAACAACACAGAGATATCACCGTGATTGTGATAATAAAGTTTAAATAAATGAAATGGAAAATATATAAGAGAAATAATTTGACTCTGAACATAAAGATACGAAAAATAAACTTACATAGAAATGGAAAACATTACAAAGGAAATTTGGAAGCATAACCTTAAAATGAAACAAGAAACAAAAGATGATAAGAAAAATATCCACCCCTATTCCCTTCAGCCCTAGCTCCTTATATAGGCATATTAGGTGTCTTAGATCCACCCCCCCCCCCACAATAAATTCACCCCCAAAAATTAATGGAGTCAAAAGAAGGGTGAATAATCAAAAGGAAATTGACGTTTCGAAGTTGACCCAGAAAACTATCCAGATTCATCCACTATATTGATGTGTGAATTTGTAATTGAAGCAGGCCGAATCCAGAGGGGTTGTAGAAGATAAATATCTTGCTACATATTTCCTATATGATCTGTAAAGAGTTCAGGAAATTTGGATTAGCCGTTTTGAAGTTATGGTCGAAATGGTGGAACAGATTTCTGTTCATTAATGTCGGGTCCACCATTAAAATCTCAACTTCAGATCCCTTTATCATCATGAAAACGTCATATTTAGCACTGGCCAATGTTGAATAAAATGATCCTAATATTTTTATCTTTACACTGTATAAATTTGAGCTTCATTGGGCTTAGTTTGTGGGCCCCATATTTGTTTGATGGGCCTTAGGCCCATTATGCTTTTTCCAGCATGTTTCTGCCTTCAAGTGCAAAAATCTCCATCTTCACTTGAGATTCATCCATCAGACCTAAAATAAAAAATGTTCAAAATAATGTGGTGTATCATATACCAAAATATAAAATTAAAATGATGAATATTTTAATTTCCACAAGCAACTTATTGAGTGGGCCAAAATTGACACTTTAATCATGAATTGCACAATGATGGGAAATGAAGTTCAATTTATGAATTGGACTAAAATTGATGTTTATAAACATTTAAACACATTAATATTAAGATCTTAAAAATGAATATTAGCCACTTTCAGTGACTAATCACACCCCCCAACTTGAGTTTTTCTAGTCCTGAGCAAAATAAATTACAAATATGAAATCCAAATCCCCTTTTCCAAAAACATTTTTAATACACATTGCTCACCCAAATATATAATACAAAAAATTATGAAACCCATCAAAATAATTTAAAACATGCTAGGTCCATAAGCATATCCCAAGCCCAAGCCCATTCCTTTGTTCAAATTCATCGCCACATTTCATCCAATTTCAATTAAGCATGATAAAGTGGTGTGCATCACAAAAAATATGCGGACCATTTTATTGTTCAAGTGGAAAAAATGGAAGCGCTAGGTGAGAATCACATTAAACCTTAATATTAGTATCCTTTTATTATTTTTTTTGTTTTTTGTTTTTTGTTTTTTTTTTAACCACAATAGATATGAAAAGACTATCTCTGGGAAAGACAACTATGGAGTCACGATCCCTAGGTGTCGGACGCCACACATATTGTCGATTCCATTCTCTACAATAGTGATATAAAGCCTAAATCTGGGAAAGATAACTATAGAGTCACGATCCCCAAGTGTCAGACGCCACACATTTGGATAAAACATTTCTCTATGTAGTCATTATTATTTTTATATTTTTTTTGGATACTCAAATTTAACTAAAAGTGGCCCCAGAACCCTATACAATAACTAAAGGGACCCAAGAACTCAAATTTACACCCACGATCAAGTAGACGTGCATTGTGGCATTTTTATTAAAAGGATGAAAATGTAAAATTTGAAAAATCACATCGAACAACCACACTTTCCAAAAACTATGCTCATGAACTTAAACTTGCATTAAAATCAGAATCAAGGAATGCAAAATTATTTGATAACCAATTTCAGAGTTTGCAATGTGTGTTATCATGTTCAAGTTTAATGGAATTTTTCTTTCCATGCATGTTCTTATTAAAAAAATCATTTTTTATTTCATCTCCCCCCAACATAGAATAACACTATCCCCAGTGTTTAAAGAAAAGAAAAGTTAGAAGGGGTTAGGAGAGGAGTTCAAAGAGGAAATTTGAAAATGATAATCATGGAATGAAGTCACCTGGTGGTTGATGAATAAATCGCATGCTGATGTCTCCATTCAATCCTGGGTTCGAGTCTCAGTGGCTTTGATAGGGGTGAATGGATTTTCCTTATGACTTACGACATGTCCTTTTATTTTTTTAAAATATAAAAACATAAAAATAAACAAAACAAAATAAACCGATGATACATTGTCTTATTTTTAGATTTCTGGGTAAGGTATTACTCAGAGATCATGCCACGTGACACAGATGAATATGGAGCTCCCCTTTCATACCCATCCTTACTCATAAAATAAGAACAGTTCAATAGTCTATGGTAATTTATTATATGAAAAAAATGATTCAAAATGATTAGAAACCTGGAAACCATGGGTTGCCTCCCATGCAGCGCTTTTGTTTAACGTCATTGGCTCGACTTGTACCCCCCAACTTATCCAATTCCAACTTTCAACATTTTTAGGACCCCATTTTTGTCCACTTCAACTTGATTCAGATTTTTGTTTTTTTATAATTTGATTCATGTGAAATCCCATGGTCAATAATGAGTGTGGAAGTCCAAGGAAATTTGGTAATGGTTGATTCGGTTTAATTTCTAGTCTTTCCAAAGACATCAATGACCATTCCAACATTATTGGTTTCTTGATAAGAATGAACTACAAATACAAGATCTTTCTTATCTCCTATAGAGGGATTCTTGAGTTCGAAACAAAGTAAAATAATTTTGAGCTCAGGTTTATTGAAATTCCCTAAAGGATATTGACAAATTAAATCAAAATCAGTTTCTTCTCCAAAATATTTAGAAATAATTGGTTCATTTTGAAAATAAGATTCATCCTGAAAATTGTCCAGTTAAATATCAGAAGTGTGTATGGGATCACTATTCCTTATATCTCCCAATGGTTCAATGATCAGTGATTCTAAAAAAATGTTATTGGAGCAATATTCTGAACACTCAATCCATGAAGAAAAATTTTCCCCTTGTGAATCCAAAAAATTAATTTCCTCCTAATTTAAATACCCTTCAACATTTCCTTGATCTTGTTCAGTTATCCCATATCTAGAGGTTAGTTCTTTTTTCAATCCATGGGATGTTTTTGGGATAAAGGATTGATCTATCAATGAGGAGGAAAGAACATCTTGAGTGGGAACGGGTTCCTCAAAAGTCTTAAAGCTTTGAAATTCTAATATGAAAGATGAAACTTCTGAATTCATTTTATGAATTTGTTCACACAATTGTTCAATTTTTTTTTCAAGATTTGGGTTGATATATGTTTGTACATCATGGACTTCCTCATTATTTATCTTTTCAATCATTCTTGATAGGTATGGAAATTGATCTTTTAAACATTCAACATCCCATTGATTGTCTGAGGGGATTCCCATTGTTGATTTTCTATTTGATTCTAGACTGAGTTTATGAAAGGAAATTATTGATGATACTCCATTGGAGTTTAATGAAATTTGGATTTGGATTTTTTTTGGACACACGAAAATAGAAAGCGGAAAAGAAATGAGAAATATAGGTGAGAAAAGAGAATTTAGGTGAGAATAGAAGGTGGGTGTCTAAGAAAACATACTTGGGTCCCTGGAAATGGCGCCAAAATTTGGTTGCACCCAAATTTACCCTACTGGTAAAAGCGGTCGATGTAGTACATGTAGGGGTTGAATCCACAGGGACCGAAGAATTAACCTTGAGACTCTATGATTTGGTGAAGGATGGGCTATGAAGTAGCCAACTTTGGTTTTGATTTTGGATGGTTTAAAGAATACTAAGAAACCTAAGTAAATTAAATTCAATGAAAATGGGTTGATCTTAGTATTATGCTTGGGGTGGATTGAATGAATTTTACTACTTTAGAGAATTTTGGTTTTATTAATTCTTGATGAATCCATTCTTCAAAAATAACACTACCTTCATCATTTTCTGGTTTGGTGCTTACTAAAAACAATTAATAATCCCCTATACACTTAGAGAACCAAATTCATGATCTCTCGGAGGTATATGATCATTTAGTAATTAAATTTCGTTTTCTCAAACACAGTAAAGATAAATAGTAGAAATAACTGAAGAATGGATGTCTTAATTTAATTATCCAATTAATAACAATTAGTTCTTAAAATAACATTCAATCCAGCCTTTGAATCCTCCTAAGATCAACCCATTAAATTTTTATCCCTCCATTGATGGTATACTCTAAATGGTGGGTGGATAATGGCTAATAAGAATTGGATTGAAAAAATTAAAATCACAGAAATAATGAACCCTCCTCCGTGTGTGTGAATGAAATTCACATCTTTGTGTGAACTAATTCACAATAACATAGAGATATCACTATGCTTGTGATAATAAAGTTCAAATAAATGAAATGTAAAATATATAAGAGAAATAATTTGATTAAGAACATAAAGATACAAAAAAAACTTACATGAAAATGGAAAACATTACAAAGGAAATTTGGAAGCATAACCTTACAATGAAACAAGCAACAAAAGATGATAAGAAAAATATCCACCCTTATTAACTTCACCACTATCTCCTTATATAGGAATATTAGGAGCCTTAGATCCACCCCACACAATAAATTCAACCCACAATAAATAATAGAGTCAAAAGAAGGGTGAACAGTCAAAAGGAAATTGACGTTTCGAAGTTGACCCGGAAAACTGTCCAGATTCATCCACCATATTGATGTGTGAATTTGTAATTGAATCAGGCAGAATCTGGAGGGGTTGTAGAAGAGAACTATCATCTTCCATCTGTCCTCTATGAGCTATAAAACTTTCAAAAAATTTGGCTCAGCCGTTTTGAGGTTATGGTTGAAATGGTGAGACGGATTTCTGTGCATTAATGTTGGGTCCTCCATTTAAATCTCAACTTCAGACCCCTTTGTCTCATGAAAACATCATATTTAGCTCCGACCACAGTTTAATAAAATGATCCTCATATTTTTATCTTTCTACTGTATATATTTGAGCTTCATTGGGATTAGTTTGTGGGCCCCATATTTGTTTGATGGGCCTTAGGCCCATTATGCTTTTTCCAGCAAGTTTCTGCCTTCAGGTGAAAAAATCTCCATCTTCACTTGAGATTCATCCATCAGACCTAAAAGAAAAAATGTTACAAATAAAGTGATGAATCATATACCAAAATATAAAATTAAAATAATGAATATTGTAATTTCCAAAAGCAAATTATTGAGTGGGACCAAATTGACACTTCAAGCATGAATTTCACAATGATGGGAAATGAAGTTCAATTTTTGAATTGGACTAAAATTGATGTTTTTAAAAATTTGAAAACATTAATATTAAGATATTAACAATTAATATTATCTACTTTTAGTGACTAATCACACCCCCAACTTGAGTTTTTCTAGTACCAAGAAAAATAAATTACAAATATGAAATTCAAATCCCCTTTTCCAAAAACATTTTAATACACATTGCTCACTGAAATATATAATAAAAAAAAATTATGAAACCAATCAAAATAATTTAAAACAAGCTAGGTCCATAAGCATATCCCAAGCCCAAGCCCATTCCTTTGTTCAAATTCATCACCACATTTCATCCAATTTCAATTAAACATGATAAAGTGTTGTGCATCACAAAAAAATATGAGGACCATTTTATTGTTCAAGGGGAAAAAATGGAAGCACTAGGTGGGAATCACAATAAACCTTAAGATTTGTATCCTTTTTTTTATTTTTATTTTGTTTTTTGTTTGTTTGTTTTTTTTTATTTTTTAACCACAATAGATATGAAAAGACTAACTCTAGGCAAGACAACTATGGAGTCGAAATCCCCAAGTGTTGGATGCCACACATATTGTCAATTCCATTCTCTACAATAGAGATATAAAGCCTAACTGTGGGAAAGAAAACTATGGAGTCACGATCCCCAAGTGCCGGATGCCACACATTTGGATAAAACATTGCTCTATGTGGTCATTAATTTTTTTAATTTTTTTTTGTTTTCTTTTTGGATACTCAAATTAAACTAAAAGTGACCCCATAACCCTATGCTATAATTAAAGGGACCCAAGAACTCAAATTACACCCACGAACCAGTAGACGTGCATTATGGAATTTTTATTAAAAGGATGAAAATGTAAACTTTGAAAAATCACATCGGACAACTGCACTTTCCAAAAACTATGCTCATGAACTTAAACTTGCATTAAAATCAGAATCAAGGCATGCAAAATTATTTGATATCCAAAATTCAGAGTTTGAAATGTGTGTTATCATGTTCAAGGTTAATGAAATTTTTCTTTCCATGCATGTTCTTATTAAAAAAATCATTTTTTATTTCATCTCCCCCCAACATAGAATAACATTGTCCCAGTATTTAAATAATAGAAAAGTTAGAATGGGGTAGGAGAGGATTTCAAATAGGAAAATTGAAAATGATAATCATGGAATGAAGTCACCTGGTGGTTGATGAAGAAATCGCATGCCGATTTCTCCCTTAAATCCTGGATTCGAGTCTCAGCAGCTTTGATGGGGGTGAATGGATTTTCCTTATAACTTATGACATGTCCTTTTATTTTTTTAACCTATAAAAACATAAAAATAAACAAAAAAAATAAACTGATGATACATTGTCTTCCTTTTAGATTTCTGGGTAAGGTATTACTCCGAGATCACGCCATGTGACACGGATGAATATGGAACTCCCCTTTCATAATCATCCTTACTCATAAAATAAGAACAGGTCAATAGTGTATGGTAATTTATTATATGAAAAAAATGATTCAAAATGATTAGAAACATGGAAACCATGGGTTGCCTCCCATGCAGTGCTTTTTTTTAACATCATTGGCTCGACTTGTCCCACCCAACTTATCCAATTCTAACTTTCAACATTTTTAAGACCCCATTTTTGTCCACATAAACTTGATTCATATTGATTTTTTATAATTTGATTCATGTGAAATCCCATGGTCAATAATGAGTGTGGAAGTCCAAAGAAATTTGGTAATGGTTGATTCGGTTGAATTTCTAGTCCTTCCTAAGACATCAATTACCATTACAACATTATTGGTTTCTTGAGAAGAATGAACTACAAATACAAGTTCTTTCTTATCTCCTATAGTGGGATTCTTTAGTTCGGAAGAAAGTAAAATAATTTTGAGCTCGGGTTTATTGAAATTTCCTAAAGCAGATTGAAAAATTAAATCAAAATCAGTTTCTTCTCCAAAACATTTAGAAAGAATTGGTTTATTTTGAAAATAAGATTCATCCTGAAAATTTTCTAGTTGATTATCAGAAGTGTGTATGGGATCACTATTTGTTATATCTCCCAATGGTTCAATGATCGGTGATTCTAAAAAAATGTTATTGGAGCAATATCCTGAACACTCAATCCATGAAGACAAATTTTCCGCTTGTGAATCCAAAAAATTAATTTCCTCCTGATTTAAATACCCTTCAACATTTCCTTGATCTTGTTCAGTTATCCCATATCCAAAGGTTAGTTATTTTTTCAATTCATGGGATTTTTTTGGGATAAAAGATTCATCTATAAATGATGAGGAAAGAACATTTTGAGTGGGAACGAGTTCCTCAAAAGTCTTAAAGCTTTGTAATTCTAATCTGAAAGATGAAACTTCTGAATTCATTTTATCCACTTTTTCACACAATTGTTCAAGAATTTTTTCAGGATTAGGGTTGATATATTTTTTTACATCATGGACTTCCTCATTATTTATCTTTTCAATCATTCTTGATAGGTATGGAAATTGATCTTTTAAACATTCAGCATCACATTGATTGTTCGTGTTATCGGGTGTGGGGTAATCATTCAAGTATTGATCAAAGTAATTTTCTATCTGAGGGGATTCCCATTTTTGATTTTCTATTTGATTCCAGCCTGAGTTTATGAAAGTAAATTGTTGATGATACTCCATTAGAGTTGAATGAAATTTGGATTTGGATTTTTTTTTTGACATAAGAAAACAGAAAGGGGAAAAGAAAAGAGAAATATAGGTGAGAAAAGAGAAGTTAGGTGAGAATAGAATGTGGGTGTCTAAGTAAACTTACTTGCGTCCCTGGAAACGGTGCCAAAATTTGGTTGCTCCAAAATTTACCCTACTGGTAAAAGCGGTCGAGGTAGTACATGTAGGGGTCGAATCCACAGGGACTGAAGAAGTAACGTTGAGACTCTATGATTTGGTGAAGGATGAGCTATGAAGTAGCCAACTTTGGTTTTGATTTTGGATGGTTTAAAGAATACTAAGAAACCTAAGTGAATTTAATTCAATGAAAATGGGTTGATCTTTGGATTATGCTCGGGGTGGATTGAATGTATTTTACTTCTTTAGACAATTCTGGTTTTATTAATTCTTGATGAATCCATTCTTCAAAAATGACACTACCTTCATCATTTTATGGTTTGGTGCTTACTAAAACCAATTAATAATACCCTATACACTTAGAGAACCAAATTCATGATCTCTCCGAGGTATATGGTCATTTTTTAATTGAATTTAGTTTTCTCAAACACAGTAAAGATGAAGAGTAGAAATAATTGAAGAATGGATGTCTTAATTTAATTATCCAATTAACAAAAATTCGTTCATAAAATTACATTCAATCCAGCCTTTGAATCCTCCTAAGATCAAACCATTAAATGGTTAGACCTCCATTGATGGTATAATCTCAATGGTGGTCGGAATATGGCTAACAATAATTGTATTGAAAAAATTAAAATCGCGGAAATAACGAGCCTGCATCCGTGTGTGTGAATGTAATTCACACCTTTGTGTGAACTAATTCACAAAAACACAGAAATATCACAGTGATTGTGATAATAAAGTTTAAATAAATGAAATGGAAAATATATAAGAGAAATAATTTGATTAAGAACATAAAGATACAAAAAAGAAACTTACATGGAAATGGAAAACATTACAAAGGAAATTTGGAAGCATAACCTTACAATGTAACAAGCAACAAAAGATGATAAGAAAAATATCCACCCCTATTACCTTCACCACATTCTCCTTATATAGGTACATTAGGAGTCTTAGATCCACCCCCCCCCCAAAATCAATTCATCCCCCAACAATTAATGGATTCAAAAGGAGGGTGAATAATCAAAATGAAATTGACGTTTCGAAGTTGACCCGGAAAACTGTCTAGATTCATCCACCATATTGACATGTGAATTTCTAATTGAAGAAGGCCGAATCTGGAGGGGTTGTATAAGATAAATATCTTCATCCATCTGTCCTCTATGATCTTTAAACATTTCAGGAAATTTGTCTTAGCCATTTGGATGTTATGGTAGAAATGGTGGGACAGATTTCTCTGCATTAATGTCAGGTCCACCATTTAAATCTCAACTTCAGAACCCTTTATCATCTTGAAACAATAAGATTTAGATTCGGACACAGTTGAATAAAATGATCCTCATATTTTTATCTTTCTAATTTATACATTTGAGCTTCATTGGACGTTGTTTGTGGGTCCCATATTTGTTTGATGGGCCTTAGGCCCATTATGCTTTTCCCAGAAAGTTTCTGCCTTCAGGTGCAAAAATATCCATCTTCACTTGAGATTCATCCATCAGACCTAAAATAAAAAATGTTCCAAATAAATTGATGAATCATATACCAAAATATCTATTTAAAATGATGAATATTGTAATTTAAAAAAGCAAATTATTGAGTGGGACAAAATTGACACTTTAAGCATGATTTGCACAATGATGAGAAATGAAGTTCAATTTCTGAATTGGACTAAAATTGATGTTTATGAACATTTAAACACATTAATATTAAGATATTAAAAATGAATATAAGCCACTTTCAGTGACTAATCACACCCCCCAACTTGATTTTTGCTAGTCCCGAGCAAAATAAATTACAAATATGAAATTCAAATCCCCTTTTCCAAAAACATTTTAATACACTTTGCTCACCCAAATATATAATACAAAAAAATTATGAAACCCATAAAAATAATTTAAAACAAGCTAGGTCCATAACCATATCCCAAGACCAAGCCCATTCCTTTATTCAAATTCATCACCACAATTCATTCAATTTCAATTAATCATGATAAAGTGTTGTGCATCACAAAAAATATGAGGACCATTTTATTGTTCAAGGGGAAAAAATGGAAACGCTAGGTGAAAATCACATTAAACCTTAAGATTAGTATCCTTTTTTTATTTTTTTATTTTTTGTTTGTTTTTTTTTTATTTTTAATTTTTTAACCACAATAGATATGAAAAGACTAAATCTGGGCAAGACAAATATGGAGTCGCGATCCCCAAGTGTTGGACGCCACACATATTGTCAATTCCATTCTCTACAAAAGAGATATAAAGCCTAAATCTGGGCAAGACAACTATGGAGTCACAATCCCCAAGTGCCAGACGCCACACATTTGGACAAAACATTGCTCTATGTGGTCATTATTTTTGTTTACAATTTTTTTTGTTTTTTTTTGGACACTGAAATTAAACTAAAAGTGACCCCAGAACCCTATGATATAACTAAAGGGATCCAAGAACTCAAATTTACACCCACGATCAAGTAGACGTGCATTGTGGCATTTTTATTAAAAGTATGAAAATATAAACTTTGAAAAATCACATCGGACAATCGCACTTTCCAAAAACTATGCTCATGAACTTAAACATGCATTAAAATCAGAATCAAGGCATGCAAAATTATTTGATATCCAATTTCAGAGTTTGTAATGTGTGTTATCATGTTCAAGGTTAATGGAATTTTTCTTTCCATGCATGTTCTTATTAAAAAAAATCATTTTTTATTTCATCACCCCCCAACATAGAATAACACTGTCCCCAGTGTTTAAAGAAAAAAAAAGTTAGAAGGGGGTAGGAGAGGAGTTCAAATAAAAAATTTGAAAATGGTAATCATGGAATGAAGTCACCTAGTGGTTGATGAAGAAAACGCCTGCCGATGTCTCCCTTCAGTCCTGGGTTGGAGTCTCAGCGGCTTTGATGGGGGTGAATGGATTTTCCTTATGGCTTAAAACATGTCCTTTTATTTTTTTAACCTATAAAAACATAAAAATAAACAAAACAAAATAAACTGATGATGCATTGTATTATTTTTAGATTTCCGGGTAAGGTATTACTCAGAGATCACGCCACGTGACACGGATGAATATGGAGCTCCCCTTGCATACCCATACTTACTCATAAAAGAAGAATAGGTCAACAGTCTATGGTAATTTATTATATGAAAAAAAATGATTCAAAATGATTAGAAACAAGGAAACCATGGGTTTCCTCCCATGCAGATTTTTTTTAACGTCGTTGGCTCGACTTGTATCCCCCAACTTATCCAATTCTAACTTTCAACATTTTTAGGACCCCATTTTGTCCACTTCCACTTGATTCAGATTGATTTTTTTTATAATTTGATTCATGTGAAATCCCATGGTCAATAATTAGTGTGGAAGTCCAAGGAAATTTGGTAATGGTTGATTCGATTGAATTTCTAGTCTTTCCTAAGACATCAATGACCATTCCAACATTATTGGTTTCTTGAGAATAATGAACTACAAATACAAGGTCTTTCTTATCTCCTATAGTTGGATTCTTGAGTTCGGAAGAAATTAAAATAATTTTGAGCTCAGGTTTATTGAAATTTCCTAAAGGAGATTGACAAATTAAATCAAAATCAGTTTATTCTCGAAAACATTTAGAAACAATTGGTTAATTTTGAAAAGAAGATTCATCCTGAAAATTATCCAGTTGAATATCAGAAGTGTGTATGGGATCACTATTTGTTATATCTCCCAATGGTTCAATGATCGGTGATTCTAAAAAAATGTTATTGGAGCAATATTCTATACACTCAATACATGAAGACAAATTTTCCCCTTGTGAATCCAAAAAAATTAATTTCCTTCTAATTTAAATACCCTTTAACATTTCCTCAATCTTGTTCAGATATCCCATATCCAAAGGTTAGTTATTTTTTCAATCCATGGGATGTTTTTGGGATAAAATATTCATCTATCAATGATGAGGAAAGAACATTTTGAGTGGGAACGGGTTCCCCAAAAGTCTTAATGCTTTGTAATTCTAATCTGAAAGATGAAACTGTTGAATTCATTTTATCCATTTGTTCACACAATTGTTCAAGAATTTTTTCAGGATTAGGGTTGATATATGTTTGTACATCATGGACTTCTTCATTATTTATCTTTTCAATCATTCTTGATAGGTACAGAAATTGATCTTTTAAACATTCTGCATCCCATTGATTGTTCTTGTTATCGGGTGTGGGGTAATCATTCAAGTATTGATCAAAGTAATTTTCATTCTGAGGGGATTCCTATTGTTGATTTTCTATTTGATTCCAACCTGAGTTTATGAAAGGAAATTGTTGATGATACTCCATTGGAGTTGAATGAAATTTGGATTTGGATTTTTTTTGGACACACGAAAACAGAAAGGGGAAAAGAAAAGAGAAATATAGGTGAGAAAAGAGAAGTTAGGTGAGAATATAAGGTGAGTGTCTAAGAAAACTTACATGGGTACCTGGCAATGGCACCAAAATTTGGTTGCCCCCAAATTTACCCTACTGGTAAAAGCGGTCGATGCAGTACATGTAGGGGTCGAATCCACAGGGGCCGAAGAAGTAACCTTGAGACTGTATGATTTGGTGAAGGATGGGCTATGAAGTAGCCAACTTTGGTTTTGATTTTGGATGGTTTAAAAAATACTAAGAAACCTAAGTGAATTTAATTCAATGAAAATGGGTTGATATTAGGATTATGCTCGGGGTGGATTGTATGAATTTTACTTCTTTAGACAATTTTGGTTTTATTAATTCTTGATGAATCCATTCTTCAAAAATAACACTACCTTCATCAATTTTTGGTTTGGTGCTTACTAAAAACAATTAATAATCCCCTATACACTTAGAGAACCAAATTCATGATCTCTCAAATGTATATGGTAATTTATTAATGGAATTTAGTTTTCTCAAACACAGTAAAGATGAAGAGTAGAAATAACTGAAGAATAGATGTCTTAATTTAATTATCCAATTAACAATAATTCGTTCATAAAATAACATTCAATCCAGACTTCGCATCCTCCTAAGATAAACCCATCAAATTGTTAGCTTTCTATTTATGTTATACTCTCAATGGTGGGTGGAAGATGGCTAACAAGAATTGGATTGAAAAAATTAAAATCACGGAAATAACGAGCCCTCCTCTATGTGTGTGAATGAAATTCACACCTTTTTCTGAACTAATTCACAACAACACAGAGATATCACTGTGCTTGTGATAATAAAGTTTAAATAAATGAAATAGAAAATATAGAAGAGAAATAATGTGACTAAGAACATAATGATACAAAAAATAAACTTACATGGAAATGGAAAACATTACAAAGGAAATTTGGAAGCATAACCTTACAATGAAACAAGCAATAAAAGATGATAAGAAAAATATCCACCCTTATTCCCTTCACCACTAGCTCCTTATATAGGCATATTATTAGCCTTATATCTACCCCCCCCCCCCCCCCCACAATCAATTCACCCACCAACAATTAATGGAGTCAAAAGGAGGGTGAATAATCAAAAGGAAATTGACGTTTCGAAGTGGACCCAGAAAACTTTCCAGATTCGTCCACCATATTGATGTATGAATTTGTAATTGAATCAGGCCGAATCTGGAGGGGTTGTAAAAAATAACTATCTTCTTTCATCTGTACTATATGATCTGTAAAAATTTCAGGAAATTTGGCTTAGCTGTTTGGAAGTTATGGTCGAAATGGTGGGACAGATTTCTGTGCATTAATGTCAGGTCCACCATTTAAATATCAACTTCAGATCCCTTTATCATCATGAAAACATCAGATTTATCACTGGTCACAGGTGGATAAAATGATAATCATATTTTTTTCTCTCTAATTTATAAATTTGAGCTTCATTGGGCTTAGTTTGTGGGCCCCATATTTGTTTCATGGGCCTTAGACCCATTATGCTTTTTCCAGCAAGTTTCTGCCTTAAGGTGCAAAAATATCCATCTTCACTTGAGATTAATCCCTCAGAACTAAAATGAAAAATGTTCCAAATAATGTGATGAATCATATAAGAAAATATCAAATTAAAATGATAAATATTGTAATTTACACAAGAAAATTATTGAGTGGGCCCAAATTGACACTTTAAGCATGAATTGCACAATGATGGGAAATGAAGTTCAATTTCTGAATTGGACTAAAATTGATGTTAATGAACATTTAAACACATTAATATTAAGATATTAACAATGAATATTAGCCACTTTCAGTGACCAATCACACCCCCCAACTTGAGTTTTTCTAGTCCCATGCAAAATAAATTACAAATATGAAACTCAAATCCCCTTTTCCAAAAACATTTTAATACACATTTCTCACCCAAATATATAATACAAAAAAATTATGAAACCAATCAAAATAATTTAAAAAAAGATAGATTCATAAGAATATACCAAGGCCAAGCCCATTCCTTTGTTCAAATTCATCGCCACATTTCATCCAATTTCAATTAAGCATGATAAAGTGTTGTGCATCATAAACAATATGAGGACCATTTAATTGTTCAGGGGGAAAAAATGGAAGCGCTAGGTGAGAATAACATTAAACCTTAAGATTAGTATCTTTTTTTATTTTATTTTTTTGTTTGTTTTTTTAACCACAATAGATATGAAAAGACTAAATCTGGGCAAGAAAACTATGGAGTCGTGATCCCCAAGTGACGGACGCCACACATATTGTCAATTCCATTCTCTACAGTAGAGATATAAAGCCTAAATCTGGGCAAGACAACTATGGAGTCATGATCCCCATGTTCCGGACGCCACACATTTGGACAAAACATTTCTCTATGTGGTCATTATTTTTTTTATAATTTTTTTTTGTTTTTGTTTGGATACTCAAATTAAACTAAAAGTGACCCCAAAACCTTGTGCTATAACTAAAGGGACCCAAGAACTCAAATTTACACCCACGATCTAGTAGACATGAATTGTGGAATTTTTATTAAAAGGATGAAAATTTAAACTTTTAAAAATCACATCGGACAACTGCACTTTCCAAAAACTATGCTCATGAACTTAAACTTGCATGAAAATCAGAATCAAGGCATGCAAAATTATTTGATATCCAATTTCAGAGTTTGCAATGTGTGTTATCATGTTTCAAGGTTAATGGAATTTTTCTTTCCATGCATGTTCTTATAAAAAAATCATTTTTTATTTCATATCCCCCCAACATAGAATAACATTGTCCCCAGTGTTTAAAGAAAAGAAAAGTTAGAAGGGGGTAGGAGAGGAGTTCAAAGAGTAAATTTGAAAACGGTAATCATGGAATAAAGTCACCTAGTGGTTGATGAAGAAATCACATGCCAATGTCTCCCTTCAATCTTGGGTTCGAGTCTCATCGACTTTGATGGGGTTGAATGGATTTTCCTTATGACTTATGACATACCCTTTTATTATTTTAACCTATAAAAACATAAAAATAAACAAAATAAAATAAACTGATGATACATTGTTTTATTTTTAGATTTCTGGGTAAGGTATTAATCAGAGATCACACCATGTGACACAAATAAATATAGAGCTCCCCTTTCATACCCATCCTTACTCATAAAATAAGTACAGGTCAACAGTCTATGGTAATTTATTATATGAAAAAAAAATGATTCAAAATGATTAGAAACATGGAAACCATGGGTTGCCTCCCATGCAGCGCTTTTGTTTAACGTCATTGGATTGACTTGTACCCCCCAACTTATCCAATTCCAACTTTCAACATTTTTAGGACCCCATTTTTGTCCACTTCAACTTGATTCAAATTGATTTTTTTATAATTTGATTCATGTGAAATCCCATGGTCAATAATGAGTGTAGAAGTCCAAGCAAATTTGGTAATGGTTGATTAGGTTGAATTTCTAGTCTTTCCTAAGACATCAATGACCATTCCAACATTATTGGTTTCTTGAGAATAATGAACTACAAATACAAGGTCCTTCTTATCTCTTATAGTGGGATTCTTGAGTTCGGAAGAAAGTAAAATAATTTTGAGCTCGGGTTTATTGAAATTTCCAAAAGGAGATTAACAAATTAAATCAAAATCAGTTTCTTCTCCAAAACATTTAGAAAGAATTGGTTCATATTGAAAATAAGATTCATCCTGAAAATTGTCCAATTGAATATCAAAAGTGTGTATGGGATCAATATTCATTATATCTCCCAATGGTTCAATGATCGGTGATTCTAAAAAAATGTTATTGGAGCAATATTCTGAACACTCAATCCATGAAGACAAATTTTCCCCTTGTGAATCCAAAAAATTAATTTCCTCCTGATTTAAATACCCTTCAACATTTCCTTGATCTTGTTCAGTTATCCCATATCCAAAGGTTAGTTCTTTTTTCAATCCATGGGATGTTTTTGGGATAAAGGATTCATCTATCAATGATGAGGAAATAACATCTTGAGTGGGAACGGGTTCCTCAAAAGTCTTAAAGCTTTGTAATTCTAATCTGAAAGATGAAACTTATGAATTCATTTTATCCATTTGTTCACACAATTGTTCAAGAATATTTTCAGTATTAGGGTTGATATATGTTTGTACATCATGGAGTTCCTCATTATTTATCTTTTCAATCATTCTTGATAGGTATAGAAATTGATCTTTTAAACATTCAGCATCCCATTGATTGTTCATGTTATCGGGTGTGGGGTAATCATTCAAGTGTTGATCAAAGTAATTTTCTATCTGAGGGGATTCCCATTGTTGATTTTCTATTTGATTCCAGCTTGAGTTTATGAAAGGAAATTGTTGATGATACTCCATTGGAGTTTAATGAAATTTTGATTTGGATTTTTTTTTCTCCACACGAAAACAGAAAGGGGAAAAGAAAAGAGAAATGTAGGTGAGAAAATAGAAGTTACGTGAGAATAGAAGGTGGGTGTCGAAGAAAACTTACTTGGGTCCCTGGAAACGGCACCAAAATTTGGTTGCACCCAAATTTACCCCACTGGTAAAAGCGGTCGATGTAGCACATGTAGGGGTCGAATCCACAGGGACTGAAGAAGTAACCTTGAGACTCTATGATTTGGTGAAGGATGGGCTATGAAGTAGCCAACTTTGGTTTTGATTTTGGATGGTTTAAAGAATACTACGAAACCTAAGTGAATTCAATTCAATTAAAATGGGTTGATCTTAGGATTATGCTCGGGGTGGATTGAATGAATTTTACTTCTTTAGAAAATTTTGGTTTTATTAATTCTTGATGAATCCATTCTTCAAAAATAACACTAACTTCATCATTTTATGGTTTGGTGCTTACTAAAAACAATTAATAATCCCCTATACACTTAGAGAACCAAATTCATGATCTCTTCGTGGTATATGGTCATTTAGTAACTGAATTTAGTTTTCTCAAGCACAGTAAAGATGAAGAGTAGAAATAACTGAAGAATGAATGTCTTATTTTAATTATCCAATTAACAACAATTCGTTCATAAAATAACATTCAATCCAGCCTTTGCATACTCCTAAGATCAACCCATTAAATGTTTATCCCTCCATTGATGGTATACTCTCAATGGTGTGTCGAAGCTGGCTAACAAGAATTGGATTGAAAAAATTAAAATCGAGGAAATAACGAGCACTCCTCCGTGTGTGTGAATGAAATTCACACCTTTGTGTGAACTAATTCACAACAACATAGAGATATCACTGTGCTTGTGATAATAAAGTTTAAATAAATGAAATGGAAAATATATAAGAGAAATAATTTGATTAAGAACATAAATATACAAAAATGAAACTTACATGGAAATGGAAAACATTACAAAGGAAATTTGGAAGCATAACCTTACAATGAAACAAGCAACAAAAGATGATAAGAAAAATATCCACCCCTATTCCCTTCACCACTAGCTTCTTATATAGGCATATTAAGAGCTTTAGATCCACCCCAACTACAATAAATTCACCCCCAAACAATTAATAGAGTCAAAATGAGGGTGAATAATCAAAAGGAAATTGACGTTTCGAAGTTGACCCGAAAAACTGTCCAGATTCATCCGCCATATTTACTTGTGAATTTGTAATTGAAGCAGGCAGAATCCGGATAGGTTGTATAAGATAAATATCTTTTTCCATCTATCCTATATGAGATGTAAAATTTTCAGGAAATTTGGCTCATCTGTTTGGACGTTATGGTCGAAATGGTGGGACAGATTTCTGTGCATTAATGTCGGGTCCACCATTTAAATCTCAACTTCAGATCCATTTATCATCATGAAAATATCAGATTTAGCTCTATCCACAGTTGAATAAAATGGTCCTCATATTTCTATCTTTCTACTGTATAAATTTGAGCTTCATTGGGCTTATTTTGTGGGCCCCATATTTGTTTGATGGGCCTTATGCCCATTATGATTTTTCCAGCAAGTTTCTGCCTTCTGGTGCAAAAATCTCCATCTTCACTTGAGATTCATCCATCAAACCTAACAGAAAAAATGTTCCAAATAAAGTTATGAATCATATATCAAAATAGAAAATTAAAATGATGAATATTGTAATTTCCACAATCAAATTATTGAGTGGTCCCAAATTGACACTTTAAGCATGAATTGCACAATGATGGGAAATGAAGTTCAATTTCTGAATTGGACTAAAATTGATGTTTATGAACATTTAAACACATTAATATTAAGATCTTAACAGTTAATATTAGCCACTTTCCGTGACTAATCAGTAAAAATGAAAAATTTCAGTAGTTATGTGTAGAGTGTGAGGAGATATTATCACATATATCACCGCATATAGATGAAGTGATGATTCAACATCTTGTTAATGGTAGACAAGTGGTGTCATAAGTAAAAAATAAAATAAATTTTACTCATATTGAATTTATTGATATTCTTAAGATGTATAATATTTATATATATTGTAGTATCTAGACCCAACTTTTGGATATCTTCATGATTTTATTAGTAATCTAGATGAGGAGACACCTTATGCATGGTAATTTATGTTACCATTTTAATTTTTAACTTTTCATTTTAGATGAATAATTTAAAGGTTATTTATATTTCTAAAATTATTATAGGAAAGAAAAAAATGTTTCATACATCATATTTTCATAGTAAAACCTCAATATATGATCCTAAATTATTATGAAATCATAAAAAACAACCATAGTGTGATTTTTGAAATGTTTGAACTAACAGAATATCAATTAGTGGTTTTGCTTTCTTAGGATGACCCGAAACACACTTTCAGTGACATAAAACACTAAAAAATGAGTAATGATAAAAAACATAGAAAATATCCACAAAATTATGTGAAATAAATGTAAAAAAATCTTAGTATTATTTTTTATGTGTATGGGTAGATGACAAGTCAATCGGATGTGCGACATGTCCAGAATGAACAAATAAGTAGTTTCTAAAAGGTTTGAAGTCTTCAAAAATTATTCATCTAAGGGGTAAAAAGAAATCAAACAACCTCTAAATTCTATTAAATCATAAAAAATAACCATACATTGAATTGTAAAATGGTCAAGCATATAAAACATCAATTCAAGGTGTTGTTCGCCCGATATGACCTAAAATTATTTTTTATTTTTTAAAAATAGTAAAACATGAATTTAATGTAAATATTAATAAAAATGGTATATAAATGAAGTGAAATAATATATAAATCATCTTTTTATTATTTTTGATATGTACAAGCAGATGGTGCACCAATCAGACATGTGGTCGACCTAGAATGACCAAATAAGAAAATTTTAAAGCTTTGACGCCCTCTAAAAAAGTGTGTCTTGGGTTCAAAACCAACAAAATGGCCTCTAAATTAAATTAAATCATTGTAAAATATCTATATAGTGAATTTTAAAATGTTTTATATGATAGAATGTCAATATGATGTGTCATTTTCTTAGGATAACTAAAAACAAACTTTTATTGTTTTAAAACACCAAAGTGTGTGTTTAATTCTCATATCCAAAGGTAATAGCCTTAACATGACATAAAAGTATGGTAAAACAATATTATTATTATTTTTTATGTAAAAAACTTTGCTAAACCTGAATCAGACAAGTGGTTTACCTGAAATGACTAAATAAGTAGTTTTTAAAGGTTTGGTTCCCTTTAAAAATGTGTTTCCAGGGATCAAAACCATCCTAACAACCTATTAATGCCATGAAAAAATGGTACAACAACCATAAATTAATTTTTGAAATACTTGGGTAGATGGAACATCAATATGAGGTGTTTTTTTATGGGGATGACTAGAAACACACTTTTATTATTTTAAAACACCAAAACATGCGTTTAACATATAGATCAATAGAAACAAAACTTTGAGTGATGTAAAATTATAGTAAATTCATATTAATATCATTTTTATGTGCATGAGTTGAAAGAAAATAAACTGGACATGTGGTCTACCCTAAATGACTTAACAAGTAATTTTTAAAGGTTTTATGCCCTTTAATAATGTGCATTAATGGGTAAAAACCAACCAAATGACCTCCAAATTCTATAAATCTAAATGAACAAACCATATAGTGATTTTTTAAATAGTGGAGTAGAAGGAATTCCAATTTGAGGTCATGTTTTCCTAGGATGACAAAAAACATGCTTTATTCTTTTAAAACACTAAACTTGTGTTTAATAGTCAGATTCATATAAAACAGCCTTAGAATGAGTTTAAATCATTGGAAAACTATCTAAGTATTATTTTTGATGTGTATGAGCATATGAGATGCTAATTGGACACACGTTCTTCCCCAGATGACCAAATAATCAATTTTTTAAAGGTTTAACAGCCTTTAAAACCAGGTGTCTGTTGGTCAAAACAAATTGAATACCCTATAAATTCTATGAAATTGGAATAAAAAGCAATACAATTATTTTTGAAATGGTCAAGTAGAAAAAATTTCAACCTAAGGTCCCATTTTTCTAGGATTATCAAAAAGTAACTTTTAATATTTTTAAAAACAAAAACATACGTTGACATTCAAATCCATCACAAACTACCTTAGATTGATGTGAAATCATTGAAAACCCATATTAATATTCTTTTTTATGTGTATGAGTAGATGAAACATCAATCAGACATGTAGTATTCCCAGAACGACTGAATAAGTAGTTTGCAAAGGTTTCATGCCCTTAATAAATGTGTGTTAGGGGGTTTAAACCAACCAATCAACCTCTGAATTCCACAAAATCATAAGAAAACAACCTTACTATGATTTTTTAAGTTATTGAGTATACGAAATATCAATTCTATGCATTGTATTCTTGATATGACTAGAAACACACTTTTATTGTTTTAAAATACTAAAACAAGCATTTAATGGTCAAATCCATAGAAAATGGATTCATAATGATGTGAAATCCTAGTAAAATCATCTTAATATTATTTATGATGTATATGAGTATTAAACATGTAAATTAAAAATTGATTCATCCCATAAGGAAATAATAAGTAGCTTTTAAAGGCTTGTTGCCCTTTAAAAATTCTCATTAGGGGGTGAAAAACAATCAAATTTCCTATAAATTCCATGAAATCAGATGAAAACAAACATATAGTGATTTTTGAAATGGTCGAGTAGATGAAATGTAAATTCTAGTTTTCATTTTCTTGGTATGAAAAAAATATACTTTTAAAATTTTAAAACATAAAAACATGTGTTTAATAGTCAGATCCATAGAAAACAACCGCATAGTTACATGACATCATAGGAAACCCGTATTAATATTATCTTTTGACATGTACAAGAAGGATAAATGTCAATAAAACATGTATTCTGCCACAAATGACAGAATAATACATTTTTAAAAATTTGAATCCCTTTAAAAACATGTTCCAGGGGGTCAAAACCGACCAAAATACCTCTAAATTTCATGAAATTAGATGGAAAAACCTTAATTGTTTTCAAATGATCGAGTAGACAGAACTATGATCTGAGCTGTCATTTTCCCAATAAGATTGGAAAATGACTTTTATTATTTCAATAAACAAAACATGAATTTAATAGTTAAATCCATAGAAAACAACCTCATAATTATGTGAATGCATATTAAAATCATCTTAATGTTATTTTTTATGTGTATGTGAAGAAGACATGTCAATCAGATGTGTGGTATAACCAAGATGGCCGAATAAGCTATTTTTAAAGGTTTTATTCCCTTTAAAAATGTGTGTCATAGGGTTAAAATCAACCAAATGACCTCCTAATTTCATATATTCATAGGAAAAATTGTGTAGTGATTTTTTGAAATAGTTGATTGGATGGAAGGTCAGTATGTTCTGTCATTTTCCCAGGATGATTGAAACACACATTTATTGTTTTAAAATACCAAAACATGATTTTAATGATCATATCCATATAAAATATCCCTATAGTGATGTTAAATCATAGGAAAAACTTCTTAATATTTTTTCAACATGTAAGATTTGACGGAAAGTCAATCAGACGTGGATTCTGCCCAAAACAACCAAATAAGCATTTTTTAAAGTTTGATACCCTTTAAAAACATGTGTCAGGGGGTGAAAGCCAATAAAATGACCTTTTAATTCCATTAAATCATAGAAAAGAAACCGTAAAATAATTTTTGAAATGGTGGGATATATGGAACTTCAATCTAAGGTGTCATTTCCCAAGATGAATGAAAACACACTTTCATTGTTTTAAAACACTAAAACACACATTTGATTGTCAGATCCATAGAAAACTACCACTGAATGAGGTGAAATAATTGGAAAACCATCTTAGTATTACTTTTGGTATGTGTGAGTAGAAATCACATGAAGAAAAGACGATTTATGGTCATAATAACCAGATAAACAGCTTTTAAAGGTTTAAATCGATTTAAAGACATTTGTTTGGGGGTAAAAACTAACCAAACGACCTTTGAATGCCATAAAATTGTACAAAAAATAATTTTAAAGTGGTTTTTGAAATGGAAAAGTAGATATAATGTATATGAGGTGTTATTTTATATGAATAATCATAAATACACTTTTATTATTTTAAAGTACCAATTTTTTTTAATGTTTAGATCCATAGAAAATTTCTTCAGAAGGATGTGATATCGTAGGAAAACCATATTAATATTATTTTTGATGTGTATGAGTAGAAGACATGTCAATTGGATGTTTAGTCTTCTAGAAACAACTGAATATGAATTTTTAAATTTTAAAAATGATTCTAAACTATTATTATATATTCAAAATCAAATGACCTCAGACAGTTGTACTATGTTTAATTGAAATATTATACTATATTTTAATTATTAGTTTTTTGTGAATTTTTACTTCACAAATCATTTTATTAATTTTTTTCATGTGTTTTTATTCTATTATGGGTGCAGATCTTGGAAGATGATTTCAGAAATATATTTATGAGCATGTGATTTTACATATCATGGAGATATTTATTAATTTTTTTAATTATAGTAATTTTTTGTAGTTATTTAAAAATATTTTATGATTTAAAAAAAATAAAAAATCTATGGTGGCCACCATATGGTGGTTGCTATATGCTAGTCCAAGGGACCCTATAACATCTAACATATGGTGTTCTATATGAGAAATAATGACATTCCAGAAGCACCCATCATTTTTTGGTCACTAGGAGGCCATTATAGGCCTTTATAAATGGATTTTGGAATTCACTAAAGGCATTTTTCTATAAGTGTAATGTTAGATCCTACTGTATATTAGATCTATTCGAATAACAGAACATGAAAAACATCAGTACTAGGAGATTTTGAAGAATGAATACTTTCAACAACCCTTAAAATTTCTTCCTCTGTGATATATTTTTCAATATCTTTATTTATCTCATTAGTAATGATAGGTTTGAGGCACTCATTAAGCCCTATAGTGAAGACCACTCCCTTAAAACAAAATATATCAGTAAATAAACTCCACACAAGTTTATTGAAATCTTTTCTAAAATTACATAAGATCCCGCAATCATTCACCAGATTAGAGGTAGAATTTTCCTTCCTCTTATAAGAGGCTCAGTGGTAAAAATAGGTAGTATTTTGATCTCTATGTTTAATGTAGTAATTTATCACATGAGTATTCAAATAGTAATATTTGTCTAAAATAACCTCATAAAATTCCTTTTCAAAATTCATGATGATATTAAGAGCTTATTTATTAGATATATTCGTATATAATTTTAGGAGTTTTTTTAATATTTGAATTTTTTATTCAAAAAAACCATAGTAATTTTTGCTCCAAACCTGAAGATTATTTGTAACATAGATGACATTATCCCAAACTTAAATGGCATATATAACCAATATAGACTCAATAATACCTTCAAAATTATTAATATTGATCTAATATCTCTCAAAATTAGAATCTAACTAAAAAATGATGATCATAAATGGGATGGGTGTTGAGCAGAATAGGGAAAAGATCAAAGTTATATGGAGGAAAATGAGAAAATTTAGTACATTGAAAGAGATCACACAAATCATGGGATGATAAAACTATATCCAAACATTCTAAGATTCTAGATTCATTATTATGTACTCTAAACCATGTGAAATGGGATACCACAAACCCTAGATAAACACAATCATTATGTCCCACATAGTCCTGGAAGACATCCATGGATAATGAACACCTAACTCCCCCCCAACACCTCATTTTTGTAGAGAACTTAATTAAAATATCCCCTATAAATAAATGTCTTTTAATATTATTCCTAAGTAATTTAACCAAAACCAATGATTTCTATTAGTCATCAATACCTAGATATCCATAGCATTGGCATCAAAAATGATTATCCCACTAGTTTAGTGATAATGATGAGATAAAATAATGTTCAAAAATGCAGAAATAAATGGAACCAAATGAAATGAGGAAACCCCCTTAAAATAGGGGTAAAAACCCATGGGTAAATAGAAAGATCATGCTATGGGTAAATTGGGTACAATATCACTCACAATTACATGGATAATATCACTCATAATTATGTCTCTGGAATATATAGGGAATCTTCCTCACACAATACCACACAAATATTGTTGGATAATGATGCTGATGAGATGATACTGAAACTATTGGGGAAAATCCATTTTTATAGACAATTCCCCCTTGACCAACTCCTATCCCCCTATGTGGTTTATGAGGGTTTCCAAAAACCTCACACTTTCCTCAACCCACCCCTTTGGAAATGAGGGTGTGACACTTTCTAGAGAAAAAAATCTCCCACATCTCCCACTTAGAGATTTGATAGAGAACCAATCGCATGTCCGCACATCATTTTTATCTTCCAAGCATGCTTCTCATGTCTCTTGGAGACCACTTAAGGATCTATACCATATAAAATTATAATAGTTAATCTCATTCATAAAAAAAATATTCCATATTTTATTTAGTATTAATTTTCTTCATGTCCACACTTCCTTCCTCCATTACATCATGGAAAATATGATACTGTACCCCAATGTGATTTATCTTGGAATAAAAATTTTGATTCCATTTTGTGTGTAAGGTGCTTTGAATCTCACAAGATAATGGAATATGTTCCTGTCTATGCCTAAGATCCTCTAATACCTTCTCATCCAAATTGACTCTTTTAATGTCTATGTAGCTTCCATGTACACTCCCTCAGTTGTGGATAAAACCACAACTAACTGTAACTTTGAAATCAAGCTCATATATCCTCATTAAAGATTAAACACATAACCATTAGTGTATTTGTATTGGTTATAATCACCTAAAAACATGAATCAAAATATCATCAAATAGTAAAATATTATCATCCATAACAAAATGCATCATCTGAGGTCTCCTTGATGTATCTCAAGATCCTCTTAACATGGTTCCAATGCTCCCATCCTTGATTCTACATGTACTGACTAACTACGCCAATTAAATGTGTAATGTCTCGTCTAGTAAAAACAATAACAAACATCATACTCCCCAATATTGAGGCATATGATACTCGAGACATATACATCCTCTTGGATTCACTTCTAGGACTCATTATATAATATAACTTGAAATTAACAGGAAGTGGGGTAGATATTGTCCTACATTATTTCATGTTGAACTGTTTGAAGAATTTCCATAAGTAATTCTTCTATAATAGCAAAATATTCCCATTATTTTTTGTCTTGATAAATCTATATCCCAAAAATCTTGTTTTCTACTCACAATTCCTTCATATCAAACTCCTTATCAAAACACTCCTTCATCTCATGGATTTAATCATTTTTGGGGCCTATAACCAACATGTCGTCAACATACAATAGAAGAATGATGAAATCATTACCATCATAACCCCTATAATATTCACAAAGATTTGAATGAAGCTTGTTGTATCCAATGCTTGTGATATTGGAATCAAATTTCTTGTACCAATTCCTCAACACCTTTTAGAAACCTAATGAATATATGTTCAACATAAAAACCAAGTTCTATTAGCATTTTTCTATAAATCCTTTAAGTTGGAGCACATATATCTATTCCTAAATATTACCATGGATAAAATTCTTCTTCATATCTAAATTCACTAGATGTAAACTATTTGTAGAACACATCTCTAGAACTATCAAAATATTTTTCAATCTCTCAATAGGAGAAAATATTTCCTTAAAATCAATTAATTCCTTCTAAGGATATCCTTTGACCACTGGTATTTTATGATATCTTTCCACCTGGTACATTCCATCTCACTTAATCTTAAAGATCCATTTTTTTCTGACATCCTTCTTTACATGAGTTAATGGAACAAGATCCCAAATTTTTATTCTTTTATAGGGATTCAATGTCATGACCCATCCCCCGGGGCTCATCTCATGACTACCCCAATCCCACCTTCCATAGGCTAGGGTCTGGCAACTAGCACCAGAATGGCATGTCCCTAAAACTGGGAAGGCATTTCCTTTAAACCTATAAACTCACACAAACCAAGCAAAAAACAAGACAAAAGCACTAAGTAAACTATATAGCAAACTGGGTGAGTACAGTAAGTAAAGGGGCCAGAATACAAGCCCAACTGGAAAGTACAAGTAAAACTAGAAACAACTCCTGTGAACACCCGCCATGGATCCTACCTTAAGGGTAGGTACAACCATAATACGATCGTCTCTACGACGCATCTCATATAATAGTCCACCTCTGATTAGCCTCCAATCCTGGCACCCTTAGCCTTAATCAATGATGTCTATCGTCTGCACAAGACATAACAAGATGTGGGCATAGCCCGTGCAGGGGTGAGTATAACAACACTCAGTAGGGACCCCAAGACCCCTGAAGGTCTCCCAGAATCCATAAAGGATAAACCACAAAGAAAGACCTCAATATTAAATCATGAAGAAATAGTCATCAATGCTACTTAGGTATATGCCCATACATATACCTAAGTTATCAATATATAATCATCTCACACATGAGGTAATAATACCACAAAGGTAACACCATGAAGGTAGAAGCACCACACAGGTAACACCGCGAAGATAGAAGTACCACACAGGTAACACCATGAAGTTATGTACCACAAAGGTAATGCCACACAGAAGAATACCACGAAGGTATCAACACATATAAGTGTACCACAAAGGTAAAGACTCAGCTCACACCAAGTATAACTTAAGTACAGAAGTATGGATGATTAGTTGTATTTCTAGATCATCTTACTTCGTTGAGAAGCTCTGCTGTTGACCCACACAGGATCTAGAGATGACCCACACATGATCGGTATGCGTTGACCCACATAGGATCGTTGAGCGCTGACCCACACAGGATCCAAATATGACCCCCACAGAATCTGGAGATTCTTCAAGTACAGTTAGCCACAGGGTTCCCGCACTAAGCATGCTCGATTCTGGGTGGTTCCGCTCCTCAAACCATCGGTCAATACTTCATCTTCCATGAAGTCCCATGAAGAAGTATCTCAAAGGACCGCCACATCATAAGGGTCCCAACAGAACAGACGACGTGTCAATCCGACGTCCGGTCTGTAAGTTATTAGTGTTTTCGTTCCGAGGGCCTGGTTGGATTCAGGTTCGATCCATCCCGGCCATACTCCAACTTCATTCAAAACTCAAGTATAGTATACCAAAAGGTACATCTCTATCCAAGGATCCTGGTTCCACATACCGTTTGTCAAACAGACGCCCGGTTCTCATGATATGGCCAAAAAGTCGTATCTGGGTCTAGATGGGCCTGGGTTCGGTCCGACCTGGTCAGGCCGACCCAGCCCGACCAAGCCTGGGTCATGGCGGGCCTAGCCTGTTGGGCCGCGGTCTGGGCCGGCCCACAAAGGGGGCGGCGCAGCCTGCTGGATGTGGCCCGCTCGGCTGGGTGCAGTCTGCCCGGCTGGGTACGGTCCACTATGGAGGGGCCCACCCTAGTCACACCAGGGGGAGGCGCCCCCGGTATTCCGAATGGTCTATTAGACCATTAGACATCAGCCAACCTGGCAGTGCCACGTGTCGCCCTTTGCTGGATTTTGGGACCCGCTCGCCATGATGTGGCTGGCTGGAAGACCGGCCTGCTCTCCTCCTATCGGCACAATGGCAACGCTATCCTCCCACAGTTGGTCGGGTGTCAGCCACCCTCCAGGTGCACCACTGTGGCTAAGTAGCTACCGCCCCTCTCCTCTACCGGCAGCGCGGACACGCGCCGCCCTACCTCCACGCGGTCGGCCGGCGTGCCAGCCCCATTCCCCTTCTTCGCTACGACCGACGGGCCATGGCCTCCTCTATTACCGGTGGCGGGGATGCATGCTGGCTGATGTGCCGACCACCGTCCTCCTCTGCTACCTTCTTGAACCATGACCGGTTGGTTACCAGCTGCTAACCTCTTCTGTGGGTCGCCTCATCTTCGTTCTAAGACCAAAAAATATGATGACCGCATATTCGCGATCATCAGGTCGAGATCTCCGCGTCTATATGTCGCGCTCAACAAAACATTGTGTTTTTAGCATGCTTAATTATTTGGCATTAAATAACGCACGAAGAAAAAATAGAAAAGATCATGTTATTTTGGCAGATCGATGGTTGTGTTTGTTTTTCATATTCATTGAGAATCAAGAATATGAAGAATCAAAAAAAAGATAATTATCATATATAAAAAACCCCTACCTCATTCACTCATTGGAGTTGGTATAAGGAAGAAGATGAATACGCTGACGTTCTTCGCTCCCACAACATGCTCCCGATCTGAGCTCGTGTGTCGTCCTCATCGGAGGTTCTTTCTTCATTGGAGGAGGTTCTTAGTTAGAGGATGCTCTTCCAAAGGCTCTCCCAATTCTCCTCTTTTCCAAATATCCCCCACCACAAGAGGTGAGGAGCCAACTTTAATTTATTTAAGTTTATTAATTCAATTAACTTCGGCACATTAATTGGGGGAATTCTAAGGGTTTCCTTGCGTTAAAGAAGAGTTCGAGTGGTCCCCACCACTAAAATTAAAAATGGAGGTTTCAAGAAAGAAAAATAAAGAGTTATTTATTTTATTTTTCTTCTCCCACAAAAATATGAAAAACTATCTTCCACCCTCGACCTACTACTGTCGAGGTGAAGGTCTCCTTAAGCGAAAATTGGTGTTGCGAGTTCAACAGTGTCCTTAGATTTCAATTCTAGGCACTGGTTCAAATGTTACAAAATTCCGCTCACGCGTTCACTAAACGTACCCAAAAAAATGTTTAGAAATTCATTCCAGGCACACCGGGCCTCAGAATCACATACCGTCAATTTTCATGGACTCATAATATTTTAATATATTAAGAAAAACATGGGAAAATCTGGTTCTTTACATTCACGTTCCTTATAAATCATCTCCATCCATGATAATATATTTGGATATTGGGTCACCTTTAGAAAATAATATGCGTCTCCATCCTTTTTCAATAATTATTACGAAATATTTCTCTTAGTGACATAGTCTAAGTACCATATTGGTTCTCTTTTATCCCGAGTTGACCATCATGATCAAGAATTAACAAATACTTGATCATCATGCTCTAGAAATTCCAAAGAGGAAACTGGATCTTCTTTTAAATTTTTCTCCACCTAGATTATTGTAGTTTTAATATTCTTATTTTTTATGTCTTCAACAACTATCATTTTCATGTTATATTATTAATAAATGACCTATTTTCTCATGATAAGTTTATGGGTAGTAGGGTCCCACTAATGATACTGCTTTACACCATTATCATATTCCAAGAAGATATGTTTACTAGAACTTGAATCCAACTTCGATCTTTCCCGATCATTAAAAAATACATATACAATACTTCCAAAAGTATATAATAAAAAATATTCAATAGTTTTATCAATACATATTTACATTGGTGTCTTCAAATCAATCACCATTGGATGAGATCAATGGATCACATAACAAGCAGTATTCACTGCTTCTACCCAAAATGTTTTGGTAATTCCTACAGTCATCAGGATCACCCTTGTTCTTTCCAACATGGTTCTTTTCCTCTACTTTTACACTCTATTATGATAAGAAGTGTACACCACCAGGATATATCAATTGATTCCTACCCATTTATAAAAATCATTAAACTCTTCACATGTATATTCTTCACCATTTTCAGTCCCCAAAAATTTAATCTGCTTTCCATATTCGAGTTTCATACATGCTTTGAGTGTTTTGAATACATTAAAAACATCATAGTTCATATTGATTGGATACACCCAACATATAATGGAATAATCATAAATAAGGGATACAATGTTCATTTCCCCTCCTCTGTATATAATATATTCTTTCCAAACATTATATTTTATCAACTATAACATATATTTACTTATCACAGTTGACATCCCAAAATTTAACACGTGTCTCTATCTAAAAACACAATGCTTAAAAAATGGTAAGGATTTGTTTTCAATCCCAATCATCGACTTTTGATCAGTATGAATCTTGACGACTCATTAAAAAATATAACCATGATTTTTATGTCATGACATCATCAACAATTCTATCAAGGTAGTTGATGTGATAATTATATATTCCACCTTTTCTGTTTCACCCATAAGAACATACAATTTATTTGAGATCTTATCCACCTTCATCACCATAAGTGATCTCTAAAAAAATTCTCATCACTCCAATATCTATGTGAGTCTTTCATATGATGTCATAAAATTATCCTAAAGATAATATTTACTTCATTACCTTTATATGGTGTACTCATTGGATGGTTCAAACAATGCCATCAAGAAGATTTAATTTGATGGAACCAAATCCAAGAAAATTAAAGGTTTGATCATTCCCCAAGTACACAAGTCCTTTAAAGATAGTATCATAATAATCAAACCATTATCATTGAGATCTCATGTTTCATATTTCTCCTAACTCAATTATCTATGTGTCATTGAGATATTGTCTACTTCTAGCAGTCATCACTACTTCACTAGCTAGTATATCTATATTCCCCTAAGTACTCCCCACATTTCCATCGATTTCATGATTTTAGCTCCCACTAGAAATACACTCCATTATGATACCTAATGGTATTTCACCAATTTATAGTAGGCAATTTTCCTTCCCCAGCACTGCCTGCATCTTTATTTTTCACAATTAAATATTATTTGCTTTAGATTTCTCAATCTTGAATTTTTCATCCATTTAGACACAAAATTGGTCCAAAACCTCAATTTTTTCACAATGGTGTATTTAATAATCTCAATATTTTTTTAATGTAAAATATCAACCATGGTTTTAATCATAGAGAATACATAAATTTATCATAGTTATTAATACCCAAAAAAGGTTTACAACATTAGGTTAGAAACTTTATCTAATACCACTTATTGGGATAAATTTGTTTGGACCACTAGTGAAATGATAATGAAGAGGTAAAATAAAGTAAAAAATTTGAAAATAAATGACACCAGAAAAAATGTGTAAAACCCCCCAAATAAAATAGTAATAACCATGGGAAAATAGAAGGATTTCAATATGGGTAATGTGGGTACACATTACCTTGAAATTATAAGGAAAATATCACTCGTAATTATCTATCTTGAATATATGGGAAATATTCCACTCAAAATACTAGAAAACATTATGGGAGAACACCATTGAATCGTTGATGCTAAAACCATTAGAAAAAATCACCATTTATAATAAATTTCCCATTTTCTAACTCCTATCCCATTGGGTGGTTGGCGAGGCCAGCTGCCAACCTCACAACTACCTTAACTCACCCCACTGACAAAGAATGGGAAAAAACTGTCTGGAGAAAAAAACTACCAATGCATCAAATCTTAAAAAAGGTCCATAAAAGCTTGTTTAACCTAAAAAATGTCACAATATAGTTCTGTGAAAAATTATTCACTTCCAATGATACCCTCTCAACAAATCCATATAGAGACTCTAAGCAAGACCAACTCACCCAATAGGAAGGATACCGTAGAATCCCATATTAAAGATTATCTCATGCATTTAATTACTTTATAACATATTTTTGTATGGAATAACTACGTTGTGGTGATATTTAAATCTCTATAAATGGATAATCCAAGCTTTTTATGGGTTTCCAAGCTCTTTACAGTTCTATCACATGAGTTTCATTAAGCTAGGTGGGGTTGGACTTTACTAGCCTCTACCTCTAGAAGATATTGCCTTCATTCATATTCTGAAACCTTTAGAAATGTATAAGACCTCGGTATCACTTCATTCATGATCTCACTATGTTGGATATTACTATTATGATCCTTGTGCTGATAGGTTCATCCATGATTGGGTTTTTTAAAATTTAAAGAGAATGAATTTTTCTTAATTTGAAAAGGTGGCAATATTTTTTGCTTCATTTACTCACATGTTGGGATAAGGTATTTTTTTAAAAAAGTCTTAATAGATCCTAAGGAAATTTGAATTATATAGACATAAAAAGATAGTAGTGATGAGATACATAGTATTTAAAAAAAATTATGAGCATAATATTTGTAGTTGACAGTTTTCACACATGTGCAGCAACGAGCAATGATAATTTGAGTTATTCAACAGATTCTTTGAGGATCCAAAAAGATATCACATGTTTGAATTGAGATCTTAGAGGGGTTATTTTTTGTAAAAATAATTTTTAGAGAGAAGATATAGGTGTATCTAGATGTGGTTTTCATATTGGTTTTCTAGTCTATCATTGTAATTCAAGTGTTATGATTTTACTTGAATTTTGAATACTCTCTGATTATACTGAAATCATTCATAGTTTCTCCATGTATTTTTAGTCCTCCATAATTTTTTGGTTTTCTGTGTTAAAATATTATGAGTTGATTTATAATTTCTACTTATAATTCTCACTTCTATTTTCTTCTAAGAGATTATCACAATTTCTATTGAATCAAGTTTTTATCCTAGGTCCAATCTGTTTCCTTCCCAAAAACTAATATTAGAGTGAGGTTCTCTATTTTATTATTAATTTAATATGTTTTATTAAAACTAAGTAATTACACTCCACATAGAACTATTTAATAGATAAAATTATTTTACTATATGGTAAAAATGAGTAAAAAATATTTTGACTCATGAGATGACATTGAAGGCACTGAAGAAAAAATTATAGAAGATAGATAATATGAGTGATGTTGATTGGGAGTATGTTAGAGTTAAGGACAATAAAAATATATATGTATTTTTATTATAATAAACTATGTGATGTGATGAATATGATTGTTCTTGGTGATATTTTGTTGATGTTTAAAAGCAGGTATAAATAAAAGTCCTTCACAAATCATTTATATATATAAAATTATTTTATCATTTGTAAATTCCAAAGAATGAAAATTTAGGTAACCATATGAAATATTTTACTTACTTCCAATGGATATTTATTTGGTGGTGATCAAGATCGATAATAAAGGTAAAGTGTTACTTGTGTAAATGGAAGAAGAAGATACATATTTTCATCTATTGGATTCACTTCCAAATTTATATTATAATCTCATCACCACATTATTGCTCGGGAAATAAAATTTGATGTTGTATGATATGATTTCATAATTTTTGATTAATAATACTTTTTAAAATACCAATTGTTGTGAATATTTAGGTAAAATTGGTATTCTAGCTATAACAGATAGACATGGTAATTAGAGAGGTTGATTAGAGTCGAAAGGAAAAGTTAAGTAATTATATTGTGACAAGGAAGGTCATGTACAAAGGTTCTATAAATCTATTTAAAAGAGGATTGAGGAACAAAATAAGAAGCATGAAACTAATTCTAAGGATACCAGCTTAATTCTTATACACGGTGAGGGTGATTTAATTTCAGTTGTCATTGATTTTTATGGGCTAGATTTATACAATAAATGGGTGATTGATTCTATAGATTTGTACAATATTACAATGAAGAGGGAATTATGTTTTTATATGAATAAGTTGAATTTGGTATATTGAATATGGGAAACAAATATTCTTTCAGTTTTATTGGATTTTTCATATTTTTATCACTACAAATGCAGATTGTATGTTCATGTTAAAGGATGAATAATATGTACCATATATGCACCATAATTTTTAATTTTCATCTGGTATCGATAATGATGGGTTTTGGAGTTAATTTGGTAATTTTATATGATCATTTTTCAGGGGATCAATGGTATATGTGCATGGAAAAGTGGTTTACATTCTTTATAGGAATGATGTAAATGAAGGACCCCGAGACATCCTGAGAGGGGAGGGGTGAATCGGGGTGACAACTTTTTCTTTTAATGTGATGGATCTTGTTCCCACGTTGGTAGGAACTTGTTAAACCTGTAAGATGGATATGATCATAAAGAAGACATTAACATGTAGAGAGATGACACAACACCTTTTACTTGGTTCACCACTAAGGGCTACGTCTAAGGAGCATACGCTGACAGGTTGTCGGTCGTACCTAATTCCACTAAACTTCACTAGCTGTGGATTACAAAGGTTTGGGCATAGTCACTCTGTCCCAGGATAACTGCCTTTACAAAATTTCAGGGATAGCTCACTATGTCCCTCAGGTCACTCCCATTGACTCCCCCTGGCTCACTGCCTTTGGTGAAGTCCCACATAGTTTATAGACGTGAAGGTCTCTTCATCATCGTTAATGAATACATCCTCTGTTGTATGTAGATGCTCTGTTGAAGTCCAACTTCCACCTGTAGACTAATCTCACTTCATACCAAACGTATCAGGAAAACTTCCAGCTTTTTTGCAACCCCAAAAATCCTATAATTATTCAACCACACCTGGCACGCTTCTCCAATCTAGTATATAAGTTTTAAGATGGCGCGCAAGTTCAACTCTACCACTTGTGTGACACTTGCTTTTTCAACCTCAAACTTGCGCGACTCACACTCTTTTTCGCCCAAACTGGTTTTGGCGTGAAACTATCAACTGTCACGCTTCTTCAAATCCTAGCACACAAGTGTCACCAAACCACCTGCATGACACCTCCTTCTCCAACTCCAAACTTGGGTGACTCACACCCTTTCTCGTCCAAACCAACTTGGACACGCAGTAAACAACTGTCGCGTAACTTCTACTTGCGCGACCACACAACCACTTGTGCGACCACTACACCAGCGCGACAGGAGCTCTGAATTTCTCTAAGTCTCTAAATTCACACTAAAAGAGAAGGAAGGTCCTCTATTTATAGGCATTCTGGACACCCTGCGCGATGGCACACAAGTCTCTTCTCGACGCGCAAGTCCAGTAGCCCTAGTCTCTACCGCGCTAGTCACTTGTGCGACCAAACTCAAAACTTGGGCACCCCATCTTACTTTTCCACATTTTGATGTTCTGATCTTAAAAAAAATATGGTGCGAAAGTTTCCAATCCTCCAAGTAATCAGCATGCAAGTCCCTTTGCCAAAAACACTTTTCTCCATTTGTCAATTTTGAGGTCCAAAAATTTGGCAAACACTGGAAAACTGTGCCACCTTCAATAATGTTATCTGCTTGAACTGTAAGATTACTTTTTTGGAACATATTATGAATATCCATTAAGGATTGAAAACAAACACAAAACATACTCCAATTCATGCAAATACAATCATGGTTCCAACAATCTCCCCCTTTGGGTTTGTTGACAACCAGTAAATAAATTCAATAGAGTACCAGCCACATGCAAACCAAAAACTCAAGAATCAACTCATCCAACACTCTAAGTCTACGTGAGCAATGCTCAGTGTAAAAAAAGAGAGGGGAAGCTTGAATTGGGATCCTGTGTTTTAGAATTTCTCAATGACGCCCAAGCAATTCTCTTAAATTTTTTCCAGAACCATTACATGTCCAAAGAACTCCTTCTTATCCTATCACCGAATTCTGATCGTGATACCAAACACGTCATGAATTTATTCCTTCTACCCCATTGGAAATAAACCCAAAGATCGGTATTTGATCATTGAACATCTCAATACACCCCCTGGACAGTATCTCTCCCAGAAACCTGCATTATATCCACAAAAGGATTAAAAACAGTTAACATAACTGGGGAGAGGGTTTTTTCGTAACCTCCTTATGCCCTAGGAGGTGGTTGAACACCGAGGTTCAACCGATGCTTCTCAAACATAGCCATTTATAGTGGCTTGGTCAGGATATTAGCCACTTGCTCATCATTTCCCACATGATCCATTCTAATCACACCTTGTTCAACTTTCTCTTTGATAAAGTGATACCTAATTTCAATATGTTTTGTACGAGAATGCTAAACTGGATTCTTTGTAAGATCAATTTCACTCTTGTTATCACAATAAATCACTATTGGTTACTTCAACTCATCACCAATATCTGTTAATTGTTGCTTCATCCATAGCAGTTGAGTGCATGACTTTGTGACAGATATATACTCAGCTTTAGTAGTACTAAGAGAAGTAATTTCTTGTTTCTTGCTCAACTAGCCAACACATTTATTCCCAATATAGAATGCTCCACCACTAGTGGAATTTCTATCCACCACATCACCAGCCCAATCAGCATCATAAAATGCTGATAATTCACTATCCCTTCCTATAGAAAAGTATAAACCACAATTGTGAGTACCTTGAATATACCTCATGATTCTTTTTACTGCTACCATATGTTCGTCCTTTGGATTGCTCTGAAAGCGGGCCTCTAGACATGTTCCAAAGAAAATATCTGGTCGTGTCACTGCCAGGTACATTAGGCTCCCAATTATTCTCCTATACATGGTGGGGTCTACATATGTCCCATCCTCATGCTTTCCAAGTTTGGTTTCAACTTTAATCGAAGTTGACATTGGTTTGGAGTCTTGCATGTTAAACTTCTTCAGCAAATCTCTTACATAATTTTCCTAAGTAATGAAAGTGTAATCCTTATTTTGAATCCCCTGCAGCCCCAAGAAATATGTGAGCTCCCTAATCATAGACATTTCAAATTCTGATTTCATGTGATTAGAAAACTTATCCATTGATTTCTACCTGCTGACACCAAATATAATGTCATCAACATAGACTAGAACCATGAACTGAACTTTTGGGGAATTCATCACATATAGATTGTGATATACTCCTACTCTTTTGAATTATAGCTTCTTGAGGTAAGAATCCAGCTGAGAGTACCACGCCTGTGGTGCCTGTTTCAATCCATAAAGAGCTTTCTTTAGTTTGCAGACCTTTGTTTCATCAGTACCAAGAAGGAAACCCACTGGTTGTTCAATGTAGACTTCTTCTTCAAGTACACCATTCATGAATTTTGTCTTGACATCCATTTCATATACTTTATATCCTCTTTGGATATCCATGGCAAGAAAAAGCCCGATTGACTCCAGTCTAGCCACTGGAGAAAAGGTTTCTTTAACATCAATCCCTTCAATCTGGGAATATCCTTTACACATCAGTCGTGCCTTGTTTCTAACAACAATTCCATGCTCATCAAACTTGTTCTTGAATATCCATTTTGTACCAATCACATTGTGAACTTCGGTTCTCTGGATAAGATCCCATGTCTGATTCTTGTCAATCTGATCTAACTCTTCTTTCATGGCTTTCACCCATGATTCATCCTTTGCATCTTCTTCAAATGTGTATAGCTCCATGGCTGACATAAATGCATATTGTGTGTTATTCCTCATCCTCCTTCTTTTTTTGGGTGCACTCCTGACCCCAATTATGTTAGATGGATCAATCTCAGCTCTTCGATTTCTCCTGTGAGGTTTAGTCGCATTCTCTCCACCCAAGATTTCCTCTTCAGATTCTTCTTCTAAGACAACATCATGATGTGACCCCTAAGTGTTTTGTATACCTTACTCTATTTCTGTATTTTTATTTACTCCATGTTTACATTCATCCTCATATTCTATCTCCTCAGCATAGAAATTATTTGAAGAATTTGGGGTTTTTCCTTCAATGATCATAACATCATTGCTTTCCACAATCCCCCTCAAGCATTTATTGTAATGTTTGTAGGCTTTGTTGTTCATTGGATACCTAAGAAAAATTCCTTCATCAGCATTGTCACTAAACTTCCCTTGATTTCCTTCTTTATTTCGGATGAAGCATTTGCTTCTAAAAACATGAAAATATTTCAACGAAGGCTTCCTTCCATGCCACAATTCATATGGTGTCTTCGTTTCTCCCATATAAAGCCATGTTTGATTTTGAATGTGCACTGCAGCTTTAACAACCTCTTTCCAGTAATGGCGAGAGATAAAACTCTCAATCAGCATAGTTCTGGCCATATTGTGGACCTGTTGATTCGGGCGCTCAATAAATCCATTTTGCTGTGGAGTTCTCACAACAGCTACCTCATGCTATATTCCATGTTTTTCTAGGTAATTATCAAACTCAATGGATGTGTATTCCCCTCCATTTTCAGATCGCATTACTTTTATTGTCTTTCCAGTATCAGTCTCGGCAATCTGGCGATAATTTTTCATGCATTAAAGCACTAGTCGCTTCCTTTTAATCACCATTACACAAGCCATTATAGTAAAATCATTAATAAAAAGGACGATGTCCCTCTCTCCATGAGTTCCAGAAACATTTATCAGGCCACATACATCTGTATGGATGAGATCAAGAAGGTGTGATGCCATTTTCTTCTTTGGTCGATATGAATTACAGACTAGCTTCCCTCATATGCAAGCATCACAAGTCTTTTCCCGTTCACATTTCAAAATGATTATATCCATGACAATATTCAGCTTAGATATCTTTTCCATGTATTTTTGGTTAATGTGCCCCAGCCTTCGATGCTAGAGGTTGTTTTATTATTCAACAGAAAAATATAAAGAGTTTACTTTACTGTCAACCTGATATAAGTTTCCATCTATTCTACAACCTTTCATAGGAGAATTCCCTATTTTTCCCTTTATAGTGCAGCCTTTTTGATTGAAAGTTACAATGATCCCTAAGTCACAGAGTTGACTTACACTGAGGAGATTGTGGCGTAGATCATCCACATAAATAACTTCAGTCTTCTTCAACTCTCCATTGGCGAGAGAAGTATTCCCACTACCTTTAATCTTCAAAGCACAATCATTACCAAACATTACTGTTCCATAAACCTTCATGTCAATGTTCTTTAATAGTTCAACATTTACTTTAATATGTAAAGAGCATCCACTATCAAAAATCGAGGTGTTGCTACTCTTTGTAGCTTTGAAGGCTACTTCTGCAAGATTGGATTTCTCGATCTTCTTTTTTTTCCATGAGGTATTGGATTGAGTATAAGATATTGATGGCCTCTTAATTATTTCTTCCACATAATAAGATTCTTCATACCCATAATCTCTTTCTATAGGAGAAAACCTATTTGTGAGATCAATACCATCAGGAGGATGAATATTGACCCATTTCTGAGAGTTGTATGAATCTCTTGTATCGAATCTCTGCCTGAAATACATAGCTTTATGTCCAAAGTTAGAACAATGAAAAAAACATCCATAGAAACTATTTCTTCTATACAATGGAGGATATGAAGTTAGTCTCCTTTGTTGACGTCCCGGATCTTCCCCATTCAAGTAGCTCCTTGCCTCTTCACAATATGACATGGTATGGCCCAAATAGCCACAGAACTGACACTTCATGAGAGGAAATGTCTTCTCACTTGAATTTATCCTCATACCTTATTCCTTGGGAGAATAGTTAGACTTCCTATCATTTCTGAATGTTTGAGGATAATTTTTAGTTCTCCTTTTATTTTGGATTGAGGGTTCCTTTTTTATCACTTCAGGCAACGTTTCAACAAGTCCAACTTTCATCTTGTCTTTATTTTGGCTCTCTTCACTTCCAGAAGTTGATGTCTTAGCTTCATGTACAATTACACTCTTTCCCATGAAATATGGTCTTTGATCACTCAAGATTTTTCCAACCCCATCTGAACCACACTTGGCTCTTTCCTGTAATTCTACATCTGAGAATCTTCCAAAATGAATTTTTTTCTTACCATCATTTGTGGTTGATTGACATTAAATTTTATTTCTAAGAGTAATAACTTCTTCCTCAAGACCCTCAAAAGTCTTGGAATTTTCTTCCAGTATAGATGAAATGTCATTTATGACCATTTCTTGTTCTTCAATTCTCAGCTTTAGTTCCACAACATCATCGGTGCTTTCAAGTATTGAAGACTAAACTTTCACTAGTTCTTATATTCTTCCAATTTCTGCCTCAAGCTCATCGACATATTCTGATGATTCCCGCACCATTTCCTTCCACTTATTTCATCTCTTGAATTTATTCCCAAACTTTTAAAGGGCATCATTAATTTGAATCTTTGGATCACCATTAGCAGTAATCTGATTATCTCTTCCTTTGTTGATCGAGGGTTCTAACTTTTCAATGGTAGCCATCATGGAAGAATGGTTTCATATTTTAAATTCTATTTCTTCTTCTTCACAAAATTCAATATCATCATCTTCCTCTTCACAGACAAACTCTTCCTCTATATTTTATTTCCAGATTTGAAGTCTCCCTTTTTGAAAAAATGTTTTCGAGAATTCTCGATGTCTTCTGCTTCACTTTCATCATCATCTAACTTTCTTTGGCACTGAGAGGAAATGTGCCTAACTCTTCCACAATGAAAACATGCTAGAGGTAGCTTACCTTTAAATTTACCTTTTACCTTATTCAGCTTCTTGGAAACGAGAGAAAGAATTTTCTTTTCCTCTTCATCTTCACCACCACTATCTTCTGAAATTTTCAGTTTGTCCATGGCTTTGAATGCCATTTCCTTTCTTAAATGAGCTGTGGAATCTTCATGTTTGACTCTCATCTCATATTCCACTAGACTACTTAAAGGATCATCCAGATATAGTTTAGATAGATCTCTTTCTTCAAGGGCTGACACCTTTGCATTGTACATAGGAGGAAGTCTTCTCAAGATTTTCTTTACGATATCAATGTCTTTGATTTCTTCTCCAAGACCTCTAATTGATCCCACAACTTCAGTAATTCAATTGAAGAATGAATCTACATTCTCATTAGGATGCATATTTAGATCGTCAAACCTATTGTGTAAGACTTGAAGTTTCTCCTCCTTCACTTTGATGTCTCCTTCATAAATGTTTTCAAGTTTATCCCACATAGACTTTGCTGAGGTGAAACACATCACCTTTAGATAGATCTGATCTGAGAGAGCCACAGTGATAGAATTCTGAGCTTTAGCATCTGCATCAAGAACTTTCCTATCTGTATCAGTCATAACAAGCCCTATTGGATCAATATCTTGTATTCCTTTCACAGTAGCAAAGAGGACTTCCATTATAAGTGATCTTAAATGAGATTTCATTCTGTTCTTCAAAATCTGAAAATTACTTCAATCGAAGAGAGTTATTCCCCTAGAATTGAATGCATTCTCTATTACAACAAATGATAGATCTAACACCAGAAACCTCACTCTGATACCACTTGAAGGACCCCGGGACACCCTGAGAGGGGAGGGGTGAATCAGGGTGACAACTTTTTCTTTTAATGTGATGGATCTTATTCCCATGTTGGTAGGAAGTTGTTAAACCTGTAAGATGGATATGATCAAAAAGCAAACATTAACATGCAGAGAGATGACACATCACTTTTTACTTGGTTCACCACTAAGGGATACATCCAAGAAGCATATGCCGACAGGTTTTCGGTCATACCTAATTCCACTAAACTTCACTAGTTGTGGATTACAAAGGTTTAGGCATGGTCACTCTGTCCCAAGCTCACTGCCTTTACAAAAGTTCAGGGATAGCTCACGGCGTCCCTCGGGTCACTCCTGTTGACTCCCCCTAGCTCACTGCCATTGGTGAAGTCCCACTCAGTTTATAGACGTGAAGGTCTCTTCATCATCGCTAATGAATACATCCTCTGTTGTATGTAGATGCTCTATTGAAGTCCAACTTCCACCCGTAGACTAATCTCACTTCACACCAAAGGTATCGGGCAAACTTCCAGCTTTCACGCAGCCCCAAAAAGACTGGCGTGCTTCAACCACACCTGGCGTGATTCTCCAAACCGGTGCGCAAGTTTTAAGATGGCGGGAAAGTTCACCTCTACCACTTGAACGACACTTTCTTTTTCAACCTCAAACTTGCGCAACTCACACTCTTTTACGCCCAAACCGCTTTTGGCGAGCAACTCTCAACTGTCGTGCTTCTTCAAATCCTGGTGTGCAAGTGTCACCAAACCACCTGTGTGACACCTCCTTCACCGACTCCAAACTTGGGTGAATCACACCCTTTCTCTCCCAAACCACCTTGGATGCGTATTAAACAACTTTCACACAACTTCTACTTGCACGACCACACAACCACTTGCGCGACCACCACACCTACGCGACGGGAGCTCCGAATTTCTCTAAGTCTAGAACTTCACACTAAAAGAGGAGGTATGATCCTCTATTTATAGGCATCCTAGACACCCTGTGCGATGGCGCGCAAGTCTCTTCTCGGCGCACAAGTCCAGCCACCCTAGTCTCTGCTACGCTAGTCACTTGCGCGACCAAACTCAAAACTTGGGCGCCCCTTATTCCTTTGCCATATTTTGATGTTTTGATCTTGAAAAACATATGGTGCACAAGTTTCTAAGCCTCAATGTAATTGATGCACAAGTCCCTCTGACAAAAACACTTTTCTATATTTGTCAATTTTGAAGTCCAGAAATTTGGCAAACACTGGAAAACGGTGCCACCTTAAATACTGTTATCTGCTTGAACTGTAAGATCACTTTGCTATAACATATTCTGAACATCCATTGATTATTTACAACAAACACAAAACATACTCCAATTCATGCAAAGAAAATCATGGTTCCAACAGTAAAGGTGTGTGGTGAAGTGAAAAATGTAGTTATAAAGAGTACTTTGTCAGATTTGTGGCATGGGTAATCACTGCTCTTGATCTGGATACCATAAAAAAAGA